>OU342739.1:423131600-423302866 GCA_910589765.1 Avena atlantica
GTATGGATTGTATGAGTATACTGTGATGCCATTTGGACTAACAAATGCACCATCTTATTTCATGAACATGATGAATAAGGTGTTCATGGAGTTTCTTAACAAGTTTGTTGTCGGATTCATCGATGACATATTGATCTATTCCAAGAGCAAAGATGAGCATGAAGAACATTTGTGTTTGATTCTTCAGAAACTCAGGGAGCACAAGTTGAATGCCAAGTTCAGTAAGTGTGAATTTTGGTTGAGTGAAGTTGGATTTCTTGGACATATTGTGTCTGGAGATGGTATAGCTGTCGATCTCACAAAGGTGTCAGCTGTAATTGAGTGGGAATCTCCCAAGTCAGTTAAAGAAGTTCGTAGTTTCCTAGGCTTGGCAGGTTACTATAGAAGGTTCATCGAGAATTTCTCAAAAGTAGCTAAGCCAATGACGGAGTTGCTTAAGAAAGAGAAAAGTTTGATTGGACTGAAGGGTGTGAAACCAGTTTCCAAGAATTGAAGAAAAGACTTGTGTCGGCACCAGTTTTGTGTCTACCGGATTTAGAGAAAGACTTCCAAGTCTATTGTGATGCATCTCACCAAGGATTAGGTAGAGTTTTAATGCAAGAAGGAAAAGTTGTGGCTTATTCCTCGAGACAACTGAAAACTCATGAAATGAATTATCCTACTCATGACTTAGAGTTGTCCTCTGTTGTCCATGCGCTCAAAACATGGAGATACTATCTTTTGGGAAAGCGTTGTGAAGTGTTCACTGATCACAAGAGTTTGAAATATATTTTCACCCATAAAGAGCTCAACTTGAGACAAAGAAGGTGGCTTGAACTTATCAAGGATTACGACTTGAGTTTGCAATACCATCCCAGTAAAGCAAATGTTGTAGCCGATGCTTTAAGCCATAAAGTTTATGTGAATGGCCTCACTAAAGGAGAATTGCCAGATAATTTGTGTGCTCAATTCAAAGAGCTAAGGTTGGAGATAGTGCCTGGAGGATATCTCATGTCATTGGAAGTTCAACCAACACTATTAGATAAGATCAAAGAAGCCCAAAAGTTGGACAAGGAAATAGAGGAGATTAAGAGTAAAATTATTAAAGGGAAGGCTAAAGGATTCCATGAAGATGAACAAGGAACTTTATGGTATGGAAAGCGTATCTGCATTCCATAAGATCCGGAGCTTCGGAAATTGATTCTGCAAGAAGCACACAATTCACCATATTCCATTCATCCGGGTAACACCAAGATGTACATGGATGTGAAAGAAAGGTTTTGGTGGAACAATCTCAAGAAGGATATAACAGAATACATTGCTTTGTGTGATGTGTGTAGCAGAGTGAAGGCGGAACATCAGAAACCGGCAGGGTTATTACAACCACTACCTATTCCTGATTGGAAGTGGGATAAAATTGGTATGGATTTTATCACCGGATTGCCAAGGACCAGATCTGGATATGATTCTATATGGGTTGTTGTGGATCGCCTAACTAAAGTGGCTCATTTCATACCCATGAATACTACTTATACAAGTGCTAAATTGGCCAAGATCTATATGAATAGAATTGTATGTCTACATGGAGTACCTAAGAGTATTGTGTCTGATATAGGAACTCAGTTCACTTCGCATTTTGGGCGACAACTACATGAATCATTGGGAACAAGTCTAGAATTCAGCACAGCTTTTCACCCTCATACTGTGTAACATCCCTAAAATCATGTTTCAAACTCATGCATATCATCCATGCATCCATGATCATATAGGATTCATTTCAAACAAAACAATTCAAAAACAGGGGCATATGAGCTCATTATTTTATGTCATCATCATTTGAAACAAATGCTACTCTTTCTATGAGAGGTTGTTGTTCATGAAACCAAACTTTGTGCCTTGTTATTTCAGAGTGTGTTGCTTGATTGCTAAAATTTTAAACCAAAATTTCAAAGCAAATACAATTTGAAAACCAATTGCAAAACCAATATGAAACAAGTGCTATGTCACTGTTTATTTTATTCTTCCAAAAATGACCAAGCCAATTCAAAGTGACCACATGGTTTTATGCCTAGAATTGTGACTGTTGCACACTGCAAAAAATCCAGAAAATATTTGAATCCAAATAGAGTTTGAATTCATTTGAAAATCATTCCAGAAAATCGAATTAGAAATAGAAAAGGAATAAAGAAAAGGAAAAGGGACGTCGCTACTATTCTGGCCCAACAGTGAAACCAGCCCAGCTAGACCACCCGGGTCCCCTCTCTCTCTCACGCGCAGAAGCACCCCCAGAGTCGCTGACACTCGGACCCCACTCCCTCTGTGTTCTATTCGCTGACAAGCGGACCTTGTCCACGTCATCGTCGTCTTCCCCCAAATTTCGCGAGGAGCACGTCGCCGCTTGTCACATCCCAAGATTTTCCAAATCTTGTAATGTGAAAATAAATGAATAAAATAAAACTTTGCTTAAGTTTCAGAGCTAGAAGAAACTTTTTGAACTCAATTGGAATTTCAAACTCATTTGAATTAAATAAAATCCTAAAAGGATTTATAAAGATAAACATTTATTAAAGGAAATTAAAATGTTTTACAATTACTATTTTGAATCTTTAAATAAAAGGTTTTGGCTTTCAAAAGAAAAAGTGGATTTATAAATAAAGATTATTTTATATAGCCAAATTAAACCTTGGCCAATATTTTGAAATAAACATTTTGTTTTGAATAAAATAGTAAAGGTTTATTTAAAATAAAATAATAAGGAATTAAATATACAAATTTTGTTTAAATAAAAGGTTTTACCATTTTAATTAAAACATCAAACTTATTAAATTGTTTTAAATAAGTTTCCAAATATTATATATTTCCCAAATTAAACCTACTAAATTTATTTTGAAAATATTTAGGTTTCAAATAAAGATTTTATTAATAAAATCAAATCCTATTTGATTAATAAACCTTGGCCCATTTTTATTTAACTAATATTGGACCCTAAAGTAAAATAATATTTTGTTTGAAACAAGTATCCAAGTATTATTTACTCCCAAATGATACCTACTGATTTGGGTTTTAAAGTATTTGGATTTCAAATGAAGATTCTATTAATTAAATCAAACCCTATTTTATTAAATAACTAATGAACCATTTTATTTAATTAATGAATGGTCTTAAAAAGAATAAAAATTATTTTATTTGGTTTCTATTGATAAACAGAACCAAATTCATATTTGAAAAGCTTGATAATTGTTTGAATCATTTTGAATGTGTTTGGTTGTTTGAATTTCAAAACAGGAAAATAGAAGTAAAAAAGGAAAAAGAATCAGACAGAAAAAAAAAATAGTGCAAAGACCCAGCCCAACAATCTGGCCCAACAGCCCAGTCCAGCCCACCTGTTCCCACGCCCCCGAAGCGTTTTCTTTACCGCAGAAGCAACCCGCACAGTCACTGGACACTGGACCCCATTTCCTCTCCTTTTCCCACTGACCAGAGGACCCCACTGCCACGTCTCTTCTTCCCCACCCCGCGAACTGTTCTTCCTCCTCACTTCGCCGTTGCAGACTTGATTCCTCAGACTTAATTCGCTTTAATACCACGAGTAAACCCTGCAGTGATCACGCGTGTTAAATCACCAGTCACTCCTCTCCGTTTCCCCTCTGCCTCCTTCCCCGAGCACGCCTCCAGGCCGCCACAATCTCTCCTCGACTGTCTCTGTCTCCGGCGACCATTCTCATCAATTCCGGCAGCCTCTCACCGCCCCTTGCCTCTTCGACCACCCTCACCTGATCCCCACATCCTAGCGAACCTCCCAGAGGCACAAGCTCGCTCGCGCACGCCCCAGAACCCCGGCAACGACGACGCTCTCTCGCCACCGTTCACTGCCTCTACTCCGACAAGTACCCTAGGTAACATCTGACCACCCCATTCTGTCTCGTTGATGCACACACGATCACCGACCCCGTACGCATCTGACGCAACTGCTATCTTGCTTTCTCGTGACTTGTGTCGTCGCCTCCGACGATAAACAGAGAAGCCCGACGCGGACACGAACTTCGGCGAGCGATTCAAGCCAGCATAGTGCTCCCCTTGGCCAAAAAAGACCACATTGAGCATCAGCGGTGCGCTACGAACTCGGTGAGCTTTCCCTCCCTCTTTCTCGTAGCCTGCATCGTCGGCAACCTTGCCGTATGGCCGCTCCGCCACCAGACGCCGCCGCCAGCGCCGCTGCTGTTTGGCCAAACAATTGGAACCGTTAGATTAGCATCGGATGGCTTGGATAGATTCACTAGAACGAAGGGGTACGTCTTATCTGTGCCGCACGATCCACTTTAGATCTAACGTTCCACAGAGCTGATCCGGCCGAACCGGTATCACCCAGTAATATCACGCCGCGTGTCACCTGTCTGTTTAAAAACAGAAATTGAATACAGATTTGTTTGTAATTTTCAAACCCTTATAACTTTTGATCCACACGTCCAAATTTTGCAAATTTTATATCAATGAATTCAGGAGAACAAGCCCTATCCAACAATGCCCTTAGTTTAGCAAATAGTAGCTGTTAGCTTGTTTGAAATTGCAGAAACATTTGTATGCTTGTTATGAATGTAAAAATTGTTTAAAATTGAATTTAGGGTTAAAACCTTTGGCAATTGGATTGATTTGAACCTACTGACCCTAGGAAACACTTTGTGGACACAAAAATGTATTTGGAGAAATTAAGAAATGATTCTTTAATTTAAAACCATTTCTAGTCAAATAGAAATGTAATTTATTTATTGAAAATAATTTTGAAGTAAAACCTATGAAAATTGATTTGTTGTGACCTTACTGACCCTAGGAACCAACCCTTGGTGTTAGAAATGATTTTTGTAAAATTTAGGTTGGATTACTTGACTTAGTCATTTTCTAGCCAAATAAAAAGAATGGTTTTTGTTATAAAAATGTTTATGAAAAGAAAACTTTAAGGAAATGATTTGGACCAAACCTACTGACCTAAAAACACCAAGTTTTGCAAATTAGCAACTCATTTGGTGAACAACTTAAAAGTTTTGCCTTAATAAAAACATTTTTCACCACATGAAATGATAAATGGATTTAAAATAGTTTTTGGACAAAACCCTCTTGCTAATGACTTTGCCACTTTGGTAAATGACCAATTTGGATCTTGCAAAGTTTAGAAACCCCATAAAGACCCCTTTGCAAAATAAAACTATCTTGTGCATGCTCCCATGCATGAATTGGTTTCCATTGTTTTGTGTGTGTGAATTTGTTTGAGTGATTATTGGCTTCATACTTTTTGTCCTATTACTTTCACTATGCATTAGTGATTTTGTTAAGTAAAACTTGCATGGATTTTGCTAAGTATAGATCTTGCTATAGGAAAACATAGTAATGAATCCTTAGTAGGATTTTCCTAAGTTAAAGATTCCTACTACTATCAAGCTTAGCCTAGCTAATAGAAAACATGGGTGGAAAATATATTCACACTATGGAAAAATATTCTAAGTCTGAGGACTTATGTTTTTGTTTAATAAAACAACTAAGTTAATGAATCCCCTGGGTGGAATGGGCTTGCTTGGTGGAGAATGGTTGAGTGGTTCACAATGCCATGGGCTTGGATTGTGTATCTCACTTGTGGAATGCCACCCAGGAAACAAAGGGATTTGAGATGTCAAATGTTGAGAAGCTTCAAGTGTAACCACTTGGCAATATGGGCTCTGCCATGATCATATAGGTTGCAAGAACTTAGCCATATGGACAGTGGGTGGTAGTGTTTGATAGGTTGGAACGCGTCCATTTTGGTCTAAGGGAAGGCTTCTGAAAGATCTTGTCTTGGGAAACCAAGTCTTGTGGGGAAAGTGCACCACCTCTGCAGAGTGTAAAATCTAAGTACTTAGCCATGTCCCTGGTAAAGGACAATTTGAGCATCAAGACATGGAAGCAATCAAGAATCTCATCATTCAAATTTGTAAGTTAAAATCTTGTGGTTTGAACAAGGGTTGTTTGAATTCTTCAATCATTGATGGAGAGATGGCTTGGTACAAGGATCTTGAAATCTTTGATTGAGGAAAATGATTTTGTCAAGCAAAAACTTAGTATTTTCAAAATGATAAGAAAAATCTATTTTGAGCAATGCAAGCCTCAACTCCACTTAGCCAAATGCATATAGATGATAGACTCCACTATACTACCATAGTATCACTTGCCAATACAATTCAAATGTATTGACCCTTGTGGCTGTAACTTGTATGTTGCAGGTTTGATTGATTTTAGTGAAGATTGTTTGATTAGGATTACAAAGTCTACAACCAACATCTGCCTGTGGCACTTTGAAGATGAAGGACCACTTGACCATAGTTATTCCGCTGCAATGTAATGAAATAGCCTAATGAGCTATGTTTGATGTAATAAACTTATGTTATTCCTGGTTATAAAGTTATATTATGACCTTTGTTTCTTGATATTACATCTTAACTGTGGATGCTAGCTATTGATCCAGGGACTAGCATTGTAAACACAAGAGGCTCTATCTTATTAAAGATTGGGACCCCTACACCGCTGGCCGTTGCTGTGTTGACTCCGCGGCGTAATTGCCATTGATTCGCCGAGCGTTTCTTGTCGAGCCTCTGCCTACTTAAGCCCCTCCCTCTCGCGGCCATTTCCCCTCACCCAATTTCCTCTCCACGCCACCAGGCTGCTCGCAACTCGCCCGACACTGCCGCTGTTCCGACAACCTCGCCGACGAATTCCGGTGAGCACCGTGCCCCCCTCTGTCCATGGTTCATACTAGCATGCTCTACAGATCCTTGCGCATCTACTGACACACCCCATTTGTTCTCGCATGATCTATAGCCTCGACAGCGACAACATCTGAGCGTCGCCGCTCTCTGCTCGAACTCCGGCGACCTCTCCCCGTAAGTACCAGCCGCCCCTTGCCCTCTGTTTGATACGCCTAAGATCCCCAGCATCTTGCGCGTCTAACGGTGTCCTCCTCTTGTCTTAGCCCGACGCAGAACCTCGCCAACGTCGACCAGCAGTCATACCCGACGCGTTCGCGAACTCCGGCGAGGAATCCCCGACAACTCCGAGCGCCCCTTCGCCAACCAGAGACATGTTGAGCTTCACCTCGACACGGCGGTTTTGGTGAGCATCCTCTCCCCTCCCCGGGCGACCTAGAACGCCGACACCACTGCTGACAGACACGCCGCCGCCAGTCGCCGCCGCTAGCGCCGCTAGGCTATGGTCAAAGCAGCAGTAGTTGTTAGATGTAAATCTTGCGGTTTAGATTAGATCTGAGCGAAGGTTTTTCTTTGAATCTAGCACGTTGGATCTAACTTGATCTGACGGCGCGGAAGGGTGATCCTGAGTGAAACGGTATCGGCCAATAGGAAACAGACGCGTGGCTAGGGTTTGATTTTAAAACAGATTTTGAATCTGATTTATATCCAATTTTGATTTAGCTATAACTTTTTATCCCCATGTTAGAATTTGACAAATTTTATACCGTTGGAATCAGGAGAGCAAGCTCTTTCAAAATATGCATTGTGTTTAGTGTGTAGCTTCTGTTAAAAAAGCTTTATTTGCATAAACTTGTTTAGGACTAATTTGAGTGTTTGAAATATTTAGGAAAGGTTTTAGGGTTTAAATATTGGTTGTTTGTCAAGATTTTATCTTGTTAGTGAATCAGTACCTTGCACTTTCTTGGTTGAGTTTTAAAAATCATCACTTAGCATCTTGCATGCATGCATATATATTTTTGGTTGAATATATCTTGTATGTGATTGTGACTATATTCTATGTGTAGATTTTGGTGCCAGTGATTGTGATCGTGAAGAGTGCTACTCTCCCAACTACCAAGGCAAGTGGTACTTCATGAATATTTCTATACCTATATTTTTTACTAAGCATTAGAAATATTTTGCTAAGTCTTGCATGTTACTATTTTGCCTATATGCCATGTTGGGAAATCCTAAGTAGTTGTAGAATTGCTAGGAAATTTCTCAAGTTAAGTTACTATCTATGCCATGCTTAGCCTAGCTAGTAGCAAACAAGGGTTGGTGAAATACACATGCTATGATGAAAATATTTCTAAATCTTTGGACTTTGTTTTGCTTAATAAAACAACTAAGTTAATGAATCACCTGGGAGGAAAGGGACTTGATTGGTGGATTTTGGTTGAGTGGTTACACAAGGCCCACGGCTATGGTTTACCTTGTGTATCCCACTTGTGGTAAGCCACCCAGGAACAAAGAGATTTTAGAGGCCAAGTGTTAAGAAGCTTATAGTGCAGCCACTTGGCAATATGGGATCTGCCTGGATCATATAGGTTGCTAGAACTTAGCCATTTGGACAGTTGGTGGTAGTGGGAATGATAGGTTGGAGCGCGTCCATTTGGTCTAAGGGAAGGCTTCTAAAAGGTCCTGTCTTGGTGAAACCAAGTCTGGTGGGGAAAGTGCACAACCTCTGCAGATGGAAAAATCTAAGTACTTAGCCAAGTCCATGGCAATGGACAACTTGAGCATCAAGGCATGCAAGCTATCAAGAATCTCCTCATCCCAATTTCTAAGTAAAAATTTGTGGGTGAACAAGGGTGAAGGACCTCAATGTCTATTGGTGGTTCCTTGGGAAATGTTTTGACAAAGAAAAACTTAGTGATTTCAACTAATAGGAAAAACCTATTTTGAGCAAAGCAAGCCAAGCTACACTTAGCCAAATTTGCATATAGTATCTAGTCCACTTAAAATATACTAAGGTATCACTTGCCAATACTATTCCAAAGTATTGACCCACTGTGGCTGTAACTTGTGATGTTGCAGGTTACTTTGATGAGGATTAGGTGTCATGAGTCTACACTCAACATGTTTGCCTGTGGCACATGAAGATGAAGACTTATATTTATTTACTTATTCAAACTCTTGTAATAGGCCTGTGGCCTTTGAGTTGTAAAGACTATGTTTATCTCTGGAATGGATGTAATAAATGACCTTTGTATCTGTGTACTTCAGCTTAAACTGTGGATGCTAGCATTGATCCAGGGACTAGCATTGCAATCACAGGGATCCTTTTCCTTTACAAAGGAGGGATATTACAGATGGTATCAGAGCACTGTGTTGCCTGTAGGATTATGACCCTAGGATTGGAAACCACCAAGGAAAAAATTTCAACTACTTCTACACTTGTCTATTCTTCTCGTAAAACTTTTCTAATCTTCTCTCTCATCTCTATTTGTAGATGAACTCCATCAACGAAGCCGTGAGGAAAGGACCACTCATGACAATGACTTTGGAGTGTGATACAGAATTCCCCAAGGCTCTCAAGGACCTCATGGTTGTATTAGACATAGAAGGAGCAGCTGTGTACAAGGGCTTTCCTGTGATGGATGAAGGAGAGGAATACTGGTGGGTACAACTTCACTTGTATAAAAACAAGGAAGACAACCATCAGGAAAAAGGATTCTGAATGTTCACCAATTCAGTGGTGCACACTACATTCTTTGAATCAGCAAAGGATGCATCTTGGAAGACCATCAAAGAACTGGGTGATAGAGTCAAGTGCAGAATGCTCAACCTCCAAAATGATCTCAGGAAAGAGAAGGAACATACCCAAGAGTTGGAAGCTACCAACAAAACCTTAAGAGGAGACATTATAGACTTAGTGATGGAGTCATGTGAGCAAGATAGGCTGATTGTTTCTAGAAACATCGTGTTAGCCAACAGATCCAGTGAGATAGTATTGTAAACGTACTTCGTTAGTTGGACCACCACCTATCACCTTATTTTCCAAAATGTTACTTTAAAATAAGATTGAACCTTGGTTGTTGTAATGGTTTCATGTATGCATGACTTGTGTTTTGCTTCGCAAGGATAGGTATGTGATGTTTTGTCTTTTGTTTTATCTTGATTGTGTTGTTCTAACTTTTCTATCTTATAAATAGATGCCTATTACCATCAGCACTGTTGAGGAGTTCCAGGTTACCCGCTTTGGTCCTCGTATCGTTGAGCTTACCACTTTGCTCAATCTCCCTCTTCCCACCATCATGGTGCATCCCCTCACCAAGTTTGAGAGGAAGGACCTCTGGGGCTTCAAGGTCAACCAGCCCGGACGCCAGACAGAGCCTACCACGGAGGCCATTGTCTTCAAGCTCATGCACGATGACAGGGAGAGAGGCCTTGAGGTAGTTATGTAGGATCTGATAGGACGTCTGCTAGGGCGACACTCCCGACAGGTTAGAGGTATCCACTTCCACGTCTTCGGAAGACGTGATGAGGATGGAGAGTCCATCAACTTCGAGGAAAATTTGAGGGACGCAGCAGAGCCGATACGCCTGTACCTCCAGGACTTAGAGTCTCTCATTAGGCACGTGGACACAGACAGGACCAATGTCATGCTCAGCAATGATGAGCTCCAGGTGCAGCTTCGCGAGAAGGACAAGCTCTTCGCGGAGCAAGACGAGATAGTCAAGGAAATGGAGGTGAAGTTCGAGACCCAGGACAGGAAGTTCAAGAGTCAGGAGAAGCGTGTCCAGGATAGGAACAAGAAGATCCGGGACATGACTGAAGAACTGCAGTCCAAGGACTTCGAGCTCGAGCAGCAACAGACGGTGATAGAGAGGCTTCGCTACAAGAAGAGGGCTCTCAAGGCCAAGATAGAGACCTTGACCACTAGCATCGAGGAAAACAAGACCGCGATGGAGAACGCAGGTCTTACCTTTGTCGAGGAGGATATTGATGCCGATGAGTAGATTGACTACTCGTTTATCTTTTATTATCATACTTTTTGTTTGAGAACTTGTTATTTGACCATCCGACATGTGGATGGCTTGCTACTTGTGTGTTTTACTTTGTGAACTTGTTATCTTGTTGTTGAACCTTTATCTTTATGTTGCATGCTTGTGTTTGCTTATGTGATGTAATGTGCATGAAAGCATCTATGGGTATCTCATTCTTATCTCTATTTGAACAAACCACAGATGCCTCCCCGTCGTGCAAACCCCAACCCCAACAACAACAACAACATCACTCCAGAAATGCAACAAATGATGACTGCTCAAACTCAGCTAATGCAGATGATGACGACGTTCATCCAGAACCATAACAATAACAACAACAACAACAACAACAACAACAACAACAACAACAACAACAACAACAACAACAACAACAACAACAACAACAACAACAACAATAACAACAACAACAACCCTCCGGGCTTTGACATGCTTACCAGATTCTTGAGATTGAGGCCAGCAAAGTTCTCAGGAACTACTGATCCCATGGTGTCCAATGATTGGCTACGCTCAGTAAACAAGGACTTAGTAACCGTGGGCTGTACGGATGCTGAAAAGGTCAGATTTGTAGCACATCTTCTAGAAGGACCAGCCGCCACTTGGTGGGACAACTTCCAGATTACCACTCCCATAGATGAAGTGACATGGGCTATCTTTGAGGATGGCTTTCGCACTGCTCATATCTCATCTGGAGTGATGAGTCTGAAAAAGAAAGAGTTCCACAATCTGAAGTAGCGCCACCGCAGCGTGGCTGAATATATTGAAGAGTTCAACAATCTGGCGCGTTACGCACCGGATGAGGTTGACACCGATGCTAAAAGAAAGGAAAAATTTCTTGAAGGCTTGAATGATGAGCTAAATATGCAGTTGGCTGTGGCATATGTTCCCACTTTTCAGTCTCTCTGTGACAAGGCTGCTACTTTGGAGAACAAAATGAAGCAAGTTGAGAGTAGGAAGAGAAAGCACTCCGACAAGCACAGCTCGGGATCGTCTCACAAACGATCTCATTATGATGACAGCGGAAGCTCAGGATCCCACAAGCATGGGAAATTCAACAAGCACCACAACCACAACCGTCATGACAACAAGCATCACCGTAGTCATGACAATGACAAGTACAAGAACCACAAGAGTGGACATAAGAGCCACCACAGTGGTAGTGGAAGTGGAAGTGGAAGTCAGCCTGTTAAGAGAGACATCAGTCAGGTTGAATGCTTCAAATGCAAGAAGATGGGGCATTATGCAAATGACTGCCCAGAAAAGAAAGTTGAAGGACCCAACAAGCCCAATCCTTTTCAGAAGGGACAGGTGAACCACATCAGTGTGGAGGAGGTCTATGAGGAGCCTGATGCTGTTGCTGGTAAGTTCAGACTCAATTCTATTCCAGCATTTGTTCTTTTTGATACTGGAGCATCACATTCATTCATATCAAAAGCATTTGTTGATAGAAATGGGTTTCCAACTGAAAACATTGGGTGTCCAATAAAAGTTAGTTCTCCAGGTGGAGATATGATAGTAAGTCTTGGATGCCGGGATCTAGTAATAGAGTTTGGAAAGCATAAATATCCAGTGAGTCTGATAATCCTAGATTCCCAAGGACTGGACGTAATATTGGGAATGGATTGGATGGCTAAATATGAAGGAGTACTAGATTATGCTAATCGTACTATCGCACTCACAACCCCGGAAAGAAAACGGATTAAATTCAAGTCCAACTTTGAATATAAAGGAAGTAAGCTAAATTCTCTTAAGGGGGTTAGCATGGACAATGTGCCAATTGTGAGTGAGTATCCAGATGTGTTTCCGGAAGAATTGTCGGGAATGCCACCAGATAGAGATGTGGAGTTTCTTATAGATTTGGTACTAGGGTCTGGACCAATAGCAAAGATACCTTATAAAATGTCAGTTGATGAACTGAAAGAACTCAAGAAACAACTTGGAGAACAGCTACAGAAAGGATTTATTCAACCAATTTCTTCATCTTGGGGAGCCCTAGTTTTGTTCGTGGAGAAGAAAGATAGAAGTCAAAGGTTATGCATAGATTACCGTTCACTCAACGAGGTAACTATCAAGAACAAATACCCTTTGCCTAGAATCAATGATTTGTTTGATCAGTTAGAAGGAGCCTGTGTGTTCTCAAAGATTGATCTCCGGTCAGGCTATTTTCAACTCAAGATAAGGGAACAAGACATACCTAAGACAGCATTCACTACAAGGTATGGATTGTATGAGTATACCGTAATGCCTTTTGGCTTGACCAATGCTCCAGCATACTTCATGAATATGATGAACAAGGTGTTCATGGAATTCCTTGACAATTTTGTTGTCATTTTTATCGATGACATCTTAGTCTACTCCAAGAGCAAAGAAGAGCATGAAGGACATTTGTGATTGATACTTGAGAAGTTGAGAGAGCATAATCTTTATGCCAAATTCAGCAAGTGTGAATTCTGGTTGGATGAAGTTAGTTTTCTAGGACATGTTATGACAAAGGATGGTGTAGCAGTTGATCCTGCTAAAGTTTCAGCTATGACTGAATGGGAATCTCCCAAGTCCGTGAAAGAACTTCGTAGTTTCCTTGGCTTAGCAGGTTACTATAGAAGGTTCATTGAAATTTTTTCCAAGGTTGCTAAGCCTATGACGGAATTTTTAAAGAAAGACAAGAAGTTTGCTTGGTATGAAGGTTGTGAACTTAGCTTTCAGGAATTGAAGAAGAGACTTGTGACAGCACCAGTCTTGTGTCTGCCAGATTTGGAGAAAGATTTCCAAGTATATTGTGATGCATCTCATCAAGGTTTGGGTGCAGTACTTATGCAAGACAGTAAAGTTGTGGCTTATGCCTCGAGACAACTCAAAACTCATGAAGTGAACTATCCGACTCATGATTTAGAGTTAGCCTCTGTTGTCCATGCACTCGAAACATGGAGACACTATCTTTTGGGAAAGTGTTGTGAAGTGTTCACAGATCACAAAAGTTTGAAGTATATCTTCACCCAGAAGGAAATTAATATGAGACAAAGAAGATGGCTAGAACTCATCAAGGACTATGACTTAAGTTTGCAATACCACCCCGGTAAAGCAAATGTTGTAGGAGATGCTCTAAGTCGTAAGTTTTTTGTGAATGGCCTTACCAAAGGAGAATTGCCTGATGATCTGTGTACCCAATTTAGAAAGCTCAGATTGGAGATTGTGCCTGAAGGACATCTCATGTCTTTGGATGTTCAACACACTTTGTTGGACAAGATCAAAGAAGCCCAAAAGACTGATAAGGAAATTGAAGAGATTAAAGAAAAGATTGGGAAAGGAAAAGCCAAATAATTCCATGAAGATGAACATGGTACTTTATGGCATGGGAAACGTATCTGTGTTCCACAAGACCCGGAGTTGCGGAAACTGATTTTGCAAGAAGCACACAACTCCCCGTATTCTATTCACCCGGGTAACACCAAAATGTACATGGACATGAAAGAAATATTTTGGTGGAATAATCTCAAGAAGGACATCGCCGAACATATTGCTTTGTGTGATGTGTGTAGTAGAGTGAAGGCAGAACATCAGAAACCAGCAGGGTTACTTCAACCACTACCTATTCCTGATTGGAAGTGGTACAAGATAGGTATGGATTTCATTACCGGATTACCAAGGACCCAGTCGGGATACGACTCTATTTGGGTAGTAGTGGATCGCCTAACTAAAGTGGCTCATTTCATACCCGTGAAGACAACCTATACAAGTGCTAAGTTAGCCAGAATTTACATGAGTAGAATTGTATGTCTACATGGAGTGCCCAAGAGCATCGTATCTGATAGGGGAACTCAATTCACTTCCCATTTTTGGAGACAGTTACATGAGTCATTAGGAACGAGGTTGGAATTCAGTATTGCTTTTCATCCTCAAACCGACGGACAAACCGAAAGGACTAATCAGATTCTCGAAGAAATGTTGAGGGCATGTGCCCTAGACTATGGAGCCAGTTGGGATGAAAGTCTGCCTTACGCAGAATTTTCTTATAACAACAGCTATCAAGCCAGTATTGAGATGGCACCATTTGAGTTTCTCTACGGAAGA
Source organism: Avena atlantica (assembly GCA_910589765.1). Classification (NCBI taxonomy): domain Eukaryota; kingdom Viridiplantae; phylum Streptophyta; class Magnoliopsida; order Poales; family Poaceae; genus Avena; species Avena atlantica. The sequence goes on from OU342739.1 coordinate 423,146,425, forward strand.
AAGTGTACCACCCCATTGCTATGGAATGGTGTGGAAGAAAGAAGTTTATTCGGGCCAGATCTTATCAAAGAAGCCGAAGAGAAGGTCAAGTTGGTTAAGGACAGGTTGAAGATAGCACAGTCCCAACAGAAAAGCTACGCAGATCCTAAGCGTAGAGAAGTCACCTACGAAGTTGGCGATAGAGCCTATCTTAGAGTATCACCACTTCGTGGAGTGAAAAGATTCGGAGTCAAAGGAAAATTGGCACCAAGATATGTTGGGCCATTCAAGATTCTGAGTCGCAAAGGAGAAGTTGCCTATGAAATTGAACTTCCAGAATCTTTGTCAGCAGTTCATAATGTGTTTCATGTGAGTCAACTTAAGAAATGTCATCCAGAAATGGAAGAAACTTCTTTGAAGGATACTATACCTTTGGAGGAGGTTCAACTAGAAAGTGATCTCACTTATGAAGATAAACCTATCAAAATTCTTGAGACTGCAGAAAGAGTCATAAGGACTAAGACTATCAAGTTCTGCAAAGTGCAGTGGAATCATCATTCCGAAGAGGAAGCAACATGGGAAAGAGAAGATGATCTTCGGAAAGACCACCCGCACCTATTTGCTAGCCAATCCGAATCTCGAGGGCGAGATTCACCTTAAGGGGGTTAGATTTGTAACATCCCTAAAATCAGGTTTCAAACTCATGCATATCATCCATGCATCCATGATCATATATGATTCATTTCAAACAAAACAATTCAAAAACAGGAGCATATGAGCTCATTATTTTATGTGATCATCATTTGAAACAAATGCTACTCATTCTATGAGAGGTTGTTGTTCATGAAACCAAACTTTGTGCCTTGTTGTTTCAGAGTGTGTTGCTTGATTGCTAAAATTTTAAACCAAAATTTCAAAGCAAATACAATTTGAAAACCAATTTCAAAACCAATATGAAACAAGTGCTATGTCACTGTTTATTTTATTCTTCCAAAAATGACCAAGCCAATTCAAAGTGACCACATGGTTTTATGCCTAGAATTGTGACTGTTGCACACTGCAAAAATCCTAAAAATATTTGAATCCAAATAGAGTTTGAATTCATTTGAAAATCATTCCAGAAAATCGAATTAGAAATAGAAAAGGAATAAAGAAAAGGAAAAGGGCCGGTGCTACTATTCTGGCCCAACAGTGAAACCAGCCCAGCTAGCCCACCCGGTTCCCCTCTCTCTCACGCGCAGAAGCACCCCCAGAGTCGCTGACACTCGGACCCCACTCCCTCTGTGTTCTATTCGCTGACAAGCGGGCCTTGTCCACGTCATCGTCGTCTTCCCCCAAATTTCGCGAGGAGCACGTCGCCGCTAGCCGTTGCTGTGTTGATTCCACGGCGTAATTGCCATTGATTCTCCGAGCGTTTCTTGTCGAGCCTCTGCCTACTTAAGCCCCTCCCTCTCGCGGCCATTTCCCCTCACCCAATTTCCTCTCCACGCCACCAGGCTGCTCGCAACTCGCCCGACACTGCCGCTGTTCCGACGACCTCGCCGACGAATTCCGGTGAGCACCGTGCCCCCCTCTGTCCATGGTTCATACTAGCATGCTCTACAGCTCCTTGCATATCTACTGACACACCCCATTTGTTCTCGCATGATCTGTAGCCTCGACAGCGACAACATCTGAGCGTCGCCGCTCTCTGCTCGAACTCCGGCGACCTCTCCCCGTAAGTACCAGCCGCCCCTTGCCCTCTGTTTGATATGCCTAAGATCCCCAGCATCTTGCGCGTCTAACGGTGTCCTCCTCTTGTCTTAGCCCGACGCAGAACCTCGCCAACGTCGACCAGCAGTCGTACCCGACGCGTTCGCGAACTCCGGCGAGGAATCCCCGACAACTCCGAGCGCCCCTTCGCCAACCAGAGACATGTTGAGCTTCACCTCGACACGGAGGTTCTGGTGAGCATCCTCTCCCCTCCCCGGGCGACCTAGAACGCCGGCACCGCTGCTGACAGACACGCCACCGCCAGTCGCCGCCGCTAGCGCCGCTAGGCTATGGTCAAAGTAGCAGCAGTCGTTAGATGTAGATCTTGCGGTTTAGATTAGATCTGAGCGAAGGTTTTTCTTTGAATCTAGCACGTTGGATCTAACTTGATCTGACGGCGCGGAAGGGTGATCCTGAGTGAAACGGTATCGGCCAATAGGAAACAGACGCGTGGCTAGGGTTTGATTTTAAAACAGATTTTGAATCTGATTTATATCCAATTTTGATTTAGCTATAACTTTTTATCCCCACGTTAGAATTTGACAAATTTTATACCGTTGGAATCAGGAGAGCAAGCTCTTTCAAAATATGCATTGTGTTTAGTGTGTAGCTTCTGTTAAAAAAGCTTTATTTGCAGAAACTTGTTTAGGACTAATTTGAGTGTTTGAAATATTTAGGAAAGGTTTTAGGGTTTAAATATTGGTTGTTTGTCAAGATTTTATCTTGTTAGTGAATCAGTACCTTGCACTTGCTTGGTTGAGTTTTAAAAATCCTCACTTAGCATCTTGCATGCATGCATATATATTTTTGGTTGAATATATCCTGTATGTGATTGTGGCTATATTCTATGTGTAGATTTTGGTGCTAGTGATTGTGATTGTGAAGAGTGCTACTCTCCCAACTACCAAGGCAAGTGGTACTTCATGAATATTTCTATACCTATATTTTGTACTAAGCATTAGAAATATTTTGCTAAGTCTTGCATGTTACTATTTTGCCTATATGCCATGTTGGGAAATCCTAAGTAGTTGTAGAATTGCTAGGAAATTTCTCAAGTTAAGTTACTATCTATGCCATGCTTAGCCTAGCTAGTAGAAAACAAGGGTTGGTGAAATACACATGCTATGATGAAAATATTTCTAAGTCTTTGGACTTTGTTTTACTTAATAAAACAACTAAGTTAATGAATCACCTGGGTGGAAAGGGACTTGATTGGTGGATTTTGGTTGAGTGGTTACACAAGTCCCATGGCTATGTTTTACCTTGTGTATCCCACTTGTGGTAAGCCACCCAGGAACAAAGAGATTTTAGAGGCCAAGTGTTAAGAAGCTTCTAGTGCAGCCACTTGGCAATATGGGATCTGCCTGGATCTTATAGGTTGCTAGAACTTAGCCATTTGGACAGTTGGTGGTAGTGGGAATGATAGGTTGGAGCGCGTCCATTTGGTCTAAGGGAAGGCTTCTGAAAGGTCCTGTCTTGGTGAAACCAAGTCTGGTGGGGAAAGTGCACAACCTCTGCAGATGGAAAAATCTAAGTACTTAGCAAAGTCCATGGCAATGGACAACTTGAGCATCAAGGCATGGAAGCTATCAAGAATCTCCTCATCCCAATTTCTAAGTAAAAAATTGTGGGTGAACAAGGGTGAAGGACCTCGATGTCTATTGGTGGTTCCTTGGGAAAAGTTTGACAAAGCAAAACTTAGTGATTTCAACTAATAGGAAAAACCTATTTTGAGCAAAGTAAGCCAAGCTACACTTAGCCAAATTTGCATATAGTATCTAGTCCACTTAAAATATACTAAGGTATCACTTGCCAATACTATTCCAAAGTATTGACCCACTGTGGCTGTAACTTGTGATGTTGTAGGTTACTCTGATGAGGATTAGGTGTCATGAGTCCACACTCAACATGTTTGCCTGTGGCACATGAAGATGAAGACTTATATTTATTTACTTATTCAAACTCTTGTAATAGGCCTGTGGCATTTGAGTTGTAAAGACTATGTTTATCTTTGGAATGGATGTAATAAATGACCTTTGTATCTGTGTACTTCATCTTAAACTGTGGATGCTAGCATTGATCCAGGGACTAGCATTGCAATCACAGGGATCCTTTTCCTTTACAAAGGAGGGATCTTACATACTGATGGATGGACAGACAGAAAGGACCAATCAAATTTTGGAAGATATATTGAGGGCATGTGCACTAGACTATGGATCTAGTTGGGATGAAAGTCTGCCGTACGCAAAATTCTCTTACAATAAAAGCTATCAAGCCTGCATAGAGATGGCTCCATTTAAATTCCTTGATGGAAGGAAGTGTACTACGCCATTACTATGGAATAGGGTAGAAGAAATAAATTTATTCGGACCAGAATTGATCAAGGAAGCCGAAGAGAAAGTCAGAATGGTAAAGGACAGATTGAAAATAGCCCAATCCCGACAAAATAGCGACGCAGATCCAAATCGTAGAGAAGTCACCTATGAGGTAGGTGATCGAGCTTATCTTAGAGTCTCTCCACTTCGCGGTGTGAAGAGATTTGTAGTCAAAGGGAAATTGAAACATAGATATCTAGGGACATTCAAGATTTTGAGCCGCAAAGGAGAAGTGGCTTATGAGATTGAACTACCGGAATCACTGTCTGCAGTCCACAATGTGTTTCATGTGAGTCAGTTGAAGAAGTTTCATCGGGAGATGGAAGAAACTTCATTGAAGGACACTCTACCATTAGAAGATGTTCAGTTGGAGAGTGATCTCACTTACGAGGAGAAACCTATCAAGATCCACGAGACAGCAGAAAGAGTTACTCGCACTAAGACTATCAAATTATGCAAAGTACAGTGGAATAATCATACTGAGGAAGAAGCAACTTGAGAAATAGAAGATAAACTTTGTAAAGATCACCCTCACCTATTTGTTAGCCAATCCGAATCTCGAGGCCGAGATTCATCTTAAGGGGGTTAGATTTGTAACGTCCCAAATTTCAAATGCAAAATCATGTTTGCATTCATATCATCATGGCATATTGATTTTGCACAAAAAATTTCAAAACAAAAACCCTAATAGAACCATATTTAAACCCCTTTTATTATATATACATATGGGGCATGGTTTTATTTTATTTTATGACCTCAAAATGGTTTTTAAATGCTTTGGTGTGTTTGTCACACATTTGGACACTAGGACCACAGTACAAAAGTCTGGTGAATATTTGAACTCAAACAGATTTGAAATAGCCATTCAAATTCAATTTAGAAAATCAAAACAGAAAAAGGGAAAATGAAAAAGGGAAAAAATAACAGGCGCAACCTATCTGGACCAAACCCCCTCGCGGCAGCCCACCCGGGTTTCCCCTCTCCCTGTCTCTATCTCACCCGTGCGCGCGCCCTCTCTCTCACTGGAAACCAGGCCCCACTACCACCTCACCTTCTTCCCCAAACCCCGCGCCCGCGACCAGCTCGACTCCTGTTTCTTCCCCTTCACTGCCGTGTTTTGATTTTGATTAATTGGCGATGAATACGTGCGTGATTCTCGCCCCTGGTCTCGCTACTTAACCCCCACCTCCTTGCGACCATTTCCCCTCACACCGCAAGCCACAAGCACCGCCAGGCTCCACGAATTTCACTCTACACCGCCGCGGTACCGACGAACTCCGGCGACACATTCCGGTGAGCCCCGTGTTCGGCTCTGCCTCTCGTTCATGCGAGCATGTTCCTCTTGCCCTTGCGCATATTCTCATTCCTCTGGTTTGTCCAATCTTGCCCCAGGTCGCCGTCCTCGTCAACCTCTGCGAGCACCCGAGGTGCCGATCAACTCTGACGAGTAATTCCGGTAAAGTCCGCGCGCCCCTTGACCTCTAGTTCATGCTACTATGTTCGTCGTGATCTTGCGCACTTGCTAATGCCCTTAGTTCGACCTTTTGCATCCTAGTTTGTCGCCCCATCTCTTTTCGCGAACGCCCGACGCTAATACCAACTCCGATGAGCTCCTGAGCCCGTGTCCTTGCGCCCCTGTCCAAGCAAAGACCACGTTGAGCTTCACCATCTTCTCGCGAGCTCGGTAAGCATCAGCATGTCCCTCCTAACCCCCTAGCCTCGCCAGCGTGACACCGACAGTAGCGTCACCGCCGCCAGAGCCATTTGTGTTGCCCGCGTATGGTCAGATAGATATGATCCGTTGGATCTGTAGCTAGCGGTTGAGATTATATTTTAACGCGAAGGGATAAGTTTTGATCTGAGCCGCAGGATTCACTTTAGATCTAACGGCACAGAAACGTGATCCAGCGTGAACCGGTACGCGCCAATCAGAACGTGTCGCGTGTCACTGGGTTCGATTTAAAATCTGATTTTTGATCTATTAGTTATTCAAACTTGTAAATTCAATAACTTTTGATCTGTTTGTCCAAAAATTACAAATTTTATATCAATGGATTCAGAAAAATAAACTCTTTGCATCTGGCCTTGGTTTGGCCATTTTATTCTACAAAATTAGGATTTTATGCAGAAACATTTGTAGGCTTATTTTGGCTATATAAATTGTTTAGAAAATTATTTTAAAGCAAATTTTAGTTTATTTAGACATTAGAGTGTATGATTTGTATTCAGTACTGTTTAGTTTATTTTGAAAAGTGTGAAAAAACATTCATTCGCATTTTTCATGCATTTATATATTTTTGTTTGTATATTGAATGTGAATTTGGTGTTATGATTTTATGTGTAGATTTGGTGATTGTGGAGAGTGTGATTGTGAGGATTGTTCCTATTCCCCCAACTACCAAGGAAAGTGATGCTTCATATTTTTTTCCTATTATTTTATCTATGCACTAGGGATATTTTGAATAGGATTTGCATGGTTATTTTCTAAGTATATGCTATGCTTGGGTAAATCCTATAGATATTGTCTTAGTAGTTTTTCCCTAAGTTAAGAAACTTTTTATACTTAGCCTAGCTAGTAGAAAACAAGGGTGGATTATTCATGTTATGATATTATGGTACCGGATTTACGGTCCGAGAATACCCGTTATGCATGCAATTCACGTTCCCATGATCAGTGAGCCGTGAGCATAACCGACTAGTATCATTACATCATCCATACAATATCGAGTACAAACTTACAAGATGGCTCTACACTGAGACAAGGGAAATAAGAAAATGCATATCTGGCTGTGGCGAGATAGCTCTACACTATAGTTGTTTTTGAAAGACCTAACAATGGCATCTTTATATCTTTGTTGAAAAAGAGTTTTTGGAAAAGTATGTCTCCTTTTTGATAATTTGGACAACTCCACATCCTTGTTAAAAAGTTTTAGAAAACATTTTGTTGTCAAACCCTTTGTAAAACCTTATCGACCATTTCGGGTCAAATAAACTTATTCTTTATCTTTCCTCGTGACCAAGTCACATCCTTTAGTTCATTTCAACTTAACTGAAGGGTCCTCCTAGCTCTTGCCATTCCAACCGTCCTTGTCCGTGGACACGGCTATTCGAATAGATTACACTCTGCAGAGGTTGTGCACTTTACCCACAAGAATCAATACATCCGTCGGGATAAAACCACGGCCTGCTACACACTGTAGACAGGGGTTCGGATAATCAAACTTGAACCTTTCATTTGTCGATCCCTAGCAACGACAGATTTTCCTTTTGGGTTTATCTCTCCGATATGAGTATGGGGTACTTCGACCTTGGTCCTTCCATCTGTACTAACCCCTACCTCCAGACCGAAGTCTGATCGGTAGCAATAGTGACAATTTTCCATCCGTACTACCTAAAAGCATACCGTCCGCGAGAGAACCAATTGTTGCACCAGTGCCTTACCCTACCGGTAGCCCGGATTTCAGGGGATTTCTCCCCTTTAGCGAGTAAGAGCATCCCCGGCTAAAGATCACAAACTACGAGCTAAGCCCAGTGACTGGGATAATGTGGTTGCACGGATATAATTATTTCGAACATTGGCTTAGAACATCCCTTCCTTTCTCTTGCTTGACTTTCTCTTCATCCACCTCACCTTTTGTTTGGTAAAACTTCGACTCGAAAACGATGCCTCTTTCCTAGGGTTTTATTTTGAAACTTTGTAGTAGGGTAAAAACCCAAAATAGTTTTATCATTGAAAATCCGTGGGGTTCCAAGAGGGAAGATGCTAATCATCTTAGCCTCGTTATAAGGGGTAAAGATAGGTATAAATAGGGTAGGTGTCCAATGGACACTCATTCATAACTTGGAGGAGTGTAACTACCTCGGTGAATTACGCTCCTAGTTATAAGCCTGGATGAGCGGAAATGGTTAAAATAGTACGGTGGGGCCCAAATGCCACTGACAGGTAGACCTTTCGGCCGTCCTAACCATTTCCAAACATCGGGACAAGAACGGGCGGCGTAATCGGTAGGCGAAGGGAACAACTACAAACACAAATGAGTATGTATGCAAGCCACCATACAATAGTCCTCAGAGCCATTCCATCTAAAAGAAATAGAAATATTGCAACGCCATACGGCAAGATCCAAATATCCTAGATAGATCTAATAGTTTAGGATATCTCCTCATACATCAAACATCAGAGTATCAGGCGGAAGCGGAAAACAAGATCCGAGTACGGATAAGAAGCAAATCGGCATAAGATGCCCCATAATTAAACACATCCCGCCCACAGATCTCACGGATCCCCGTTCCTGGAATCTCTACACCGAATGATCGTTGTCCACATCGTCCGTCTCCTCCACCCAGTATCCATCTTGTGAGTGTACCTGTTCATCTGAATCAAATAATTTATCGTGTGAGACCCTAGGGGTACTCAGCAAGTCTTTATGCCTCTAAAGGGGACACAACCTGGGGTGACACAATTGCAGCAAAAGATAAACCCTAACAATTCTATAGATACTCGCTAACCATCGGCCTAACCATAGATAGACGGATGTTCGTGAATTAATAACAACAGTTATAACAGTAATATCAACAGATCCATCCTCCTCCTCGCTTACCAACGAGAAAGCGGACGAACACCCCCCCCCCCCATCCGTTGGCAGTTTTATTATCCATTCCATGAGTGTTGCACTATTTACTAGTCAGTTACTTAGTCAAATTAAAAGCGGTACTTTAGTTATACTTGTCTATGATCGAGAAACTGTGCTCCAAGTCGTCCATAACCGCGGACACGGCTTTCAGAAAGTTCTACCCTGCAGGGGTGCACAAATAGCAACACACACTCGATCAACCTCGGAAAAACCAAATCAAAACCCAACGAGGCATTCACGACAAAGCAATCACCAGATTTAGAAATGTTTCAGGGGGCCACCCCATTAGGCTACCCGCAACGAAGTTAGTTGACTTCGAGACGGACTCAAGGTTTGTGGGGACGGCTGTAAACGACTGGGAACCCGAAAATGTGACTGGGCTTGTCGATACAGCGAAAACGTGTCACGATCCTAAACAGTACAGTTGCTCCTCGCACAATCGTAAATAAAGCAGTAAAGCATGGCATAAGTACAGGATAGTAAATAAAACCTCAAACTAGTTTGTGGCCCCAAGAAATAAGAATGAATCAAGCTCTGGCTCAGGGGGGTCCCATAATCCTCCCGGATGTGGATAGCGCGAATATTCAAGGAACAGGAATCAAGTACTCGGGGTCCTACGGGACACAAGTGAGCATGAAAAACCAAATAGCAGATATTGCTCACCGGTGCCACTTTCATTAGTTATCCCATACTACTCAGGTTAAGTTGTTTAGGTACCTCGTTATCCATCAGACACTCACATACCCTACACATGCTGTTCTACGACTCGCATGGCTCAAACAACTCCTGTAGTAATGGCTCATGGGATGGAGGAACAAGCTTCGGTGGAGTTTAAAAGTAAAGGCTATGCAGTACTTGGGATTCAGTTTAATGCGATCGCGACTCAATGATGCAAGAATAAGAAAGAGGAAATAGGTACTATATGTATGCAAGCATGTGGTAGTGCTTGCCTGGCAGCTCAGTTGAAGCGAGAGATGGATCTGGGTAGTGCTCCTGGGTTTCTTGGTATATCCCCTGCTCAGCGTCTATTCGAAGAAGAACCAAACAAACAAGGGCCAACATAAATAAAGTGTACAAGCATAAGAATAAAATGCAACAAGAAACCAATCATGCCATGATGAATGATGCACAATTTGCATGGCAATAAAGTAGCATGGCATGGGTGAGGTGAGAAAACAATATTAAAACACTTGGTTAATGTATTTAGGCATGTTTTACTCCCATGAACAGTTCTGGTTTTGCAATATTCATGTGATGCATGCTTCAATTCAGATCATGGAATGCATAAACAGAAAGGTCTTGTCGAGCTGAACATTTTAGGCATATCATTTGTTAAATTTGGAGTTATAAAACAAAAGTTATTAATTAAATAAGAAAAAGGGCATTTTGTTGTAATTTAAGTCAACTTGAAATTTTAAGTGTTCCAAATATATTTTTGATGGCATATTTGAAATCCTCACATCTTTCTGATTTGAAAACATATATTATTTACATTATTTAGAATTACGAATTTAAATTTATTTTAAGTCAAAATTAGTCAAATGGAGTCAAAGTCAAAGGTTTGACTAGTTTGAATTAGTTCTAAAAACATTTGACTAAAGGTTTGAATTAATCATTCAAAAACAAAACATATTTCATATAGAGTTTGAATTCAAATTCGAAATATTTGAATAGTTATGAATTTATTTGATATTAATCATTTACTGAAATTTTAATTGATTTAAGAAATAGGTGAAGGTTTTTCTTACTCGGCTCAGATCTAGCCTTAGACACTGACGAGTGGGGCCAACGGCTGACTCAGCAGCAGCTGACACGGCGGGGTCTGGGCCGGCTTTTCTCACTAGGGTCCTTCCTAACCGCACCCATGACAGGTGGGTCCGGGGGCAGCGGGACCACGCGCACGCGTCGCCCAGCCGGGGCGTGACACGTGGGCGATCCCCGGGCGCGGGTTAAGGGCATTTGTCTGCGGGGGGAGGGTTTTCTGCAAGTTTGGTAGGGCGACTGACTAGTGGGCCACGAGGACCGTGGGTTTAGGCGGGAAAAAGGGGAAGGGGCTCTGCGCAAAACGGCCAGCGGCTACTGCTGACGCTGACAGACGCGGCTGCGCGCCGACGGCGGAAGACTGGCCGTCTTTCGGCGATGATGGCGAGCAAACGGCGGCGAATCTCGCCAAGCCGCAAAAAGGGAAGATAGAGAGGGTGGTGCGGGCTACAACTTCCGTTCAGTGGGCATCATTGGAGGAGGGCTACAGCGCGCGGGGTACGGCGAGAAACAGAGGCAGAACGACTGTTGCAGTTGCTGCTGTCGGCCAGAGCGCGACGCGTAGCGGCGCACGGAGGCTGCTCGACGGAATGTCCGGCGCGTCTGGGCCGCTAGGAGGAGTACGGGCATGTCTAGGAGCTTGAGAGGCTCACCAGGGGGTTATCGGTGTAGGCGAGGTCGCTCGTGGTGGGGACGATCTGCCACGTAGCTGGGGCTCTGGAGCTCCTGATCTTGGCGCCCCACGCGGCGTGCTCCGGTCTCCGGCGAGGCACGGCCATCCTGTGGCCACTGGGAGGAAGCAGAGGCCGGCGATCAAGCTTCCCCGACCCCAAGACTCCCTCCTGCTCGACTCCAAACGCCTCCTCTTGTGATGGCCGGGGCTAGGGTTAGTGGAGCTCATGGCGTGGCCATGGCTTCTTGGGGGAAGGAAGGGAGGAAGATGGGGTGCCTGGGGTCCAGATCTTGCCCTGGGGTTTTTCCTGGGGTGGTTGAGGTGATAAGGGAGAGAGGGGAGATGCACATGGGGTGGTGGTGGCTTTGCAAATGATGGGAAGGAGGCCACGGGCTAGGTCTTCTCTTTTCCTCTCTTTCTTGTCCTGTAGCTTAGAGAGGGAAGATGGACCAAGGGAGGTGGCGTGGAGGAGCTGCCTGGTAGGGAGAGAGGGAGGGACTCGGGTGTAACTAGGGTTAGAGCTAGAGGGGGCTCGGGTTAGGGTTTGAGAGGAACTAGGGTAGATCATGGGGTGGTGGCTCGGGTTAGAGAGGAGAGGTGAGGTGAGAGAGAGATGAGGGAGGGGACCTAGGGTTTAAAGAGAGGGATTAGGTGGAGGGGTTTTCTTTTGTCAAGATCAAGAAAGAACATGCCAAGCTCAAACAAGATCTAGACAAGAAAAGGAGAGGGTGAGATAAAAGATGGTGAGGTAAGATGGAGATGGTTATAGGTTTTTGGATGCTTGCATGCTTCAAGCAAGATCAAGCATAAGAGGGGTAGAGGGAGATATGGGGAAGATCCACTCAAAAAGACCAAATAAAAACAAAGGGGGCAAAAATATGGAGATGGTTGCATGGCCCATGCAAGTGCATTAAATGCCATGTCTTAATCTTGTGAAAACAAAATAATTAATCATGGCATTTATACATATGCATTCCAAAATATGGGGTAAGGGCCAAGCTAAGGATTTACATGAAAGTTCCAAGTGGAGTAGATGGAGATGATCATATTTGAATACAAATGGGACATGCTAGTGTGTAGGTGACACTAGGTATTTAGTAAGCCCAAAAATATCCCAACATGATAATAACCCCAAAACAACCCATATGGAAGCTAGGTAAAAGGTTCCACTCACAAGGCATGCAAAGGTGGCCATGTGGCTCTCATAAACCAATAATGTGGAAACACTATGGTGCCTGTATGAGAGCATGTGGAGATAGAGTTGGATCCATCCCAACCCACATGAGCTAGAGGTAAAACCAAATAAAGTGCAAAGCTCATATTTAGTTGGATGGTGGAATTATAAGGTGGTGGCAGAGAAAGGTGATGGAGTTGAATAAAAGATATGCCCCCAACTCAACTTGGGCATTTAAACAATATATCAAGAACCAAATACAATATCAAGAGGCAAATACAATTTACAATGCATATGAGAGAAGAACCAAAACAAAAGGGTTTTATATGATGCTCAAATGCAAGGTGGCATGATGACATGAGCATGATATAATTATGACGCAACAATTATATGTAGGAAGTAGCATTTATATAGACTAGGCTAGTAGCATTGCAATTGTTAGACAATTGGGATGCTACAAGGAGCCAAGTTACTCACATCTTTTTATTTGAAACAAACCATGTCTGAGCTCATGCAATTTATAAACAAGATATAAAACAGCTGATAAAAGGGAGTAGGTAAATATAGGAGTTCAGGAATGGTGGCTTGCCTGTGACCAGCGAGAAGACCCTTGATGGCGTTATAAAACCATAATACCAATAATAATAATAAAGATAAACCCGATCCTTCCTTATTCTCGGTGTCACACAATCGCAACTATCGCTGTTATCGAGCATACGTGCAAGTAAACAATACACCAATCAGTACAAAGTATACAAGCATTAAACCATACAGAAAACAAGGTATAGATACATGATAAACATCAATAATATACTGGAGCTTTGATGTGGTTGGATTGGGAGAAGATTTGGAGGCATTTAGGGAAAGAATCCTTTTGGATTACAAGTCTAGGAATTACCTAAGGGAGGGATTTTTTATCAAGGACTTGGTCTGTATGATACCATTATATAAAAATGATACCATAAGATAGGTATTGATAAAATAAAGCCAAAAGAAGTGGTTTCACTTATTTTATCAATTTCCCTTGATTTATAAAGGATTTTATAGTGATTAAAACTCTAGTTTTAGGAAATAATTCACCAAAAGTTTTCTGGAGTTCCAAAAATTATTTCCTTGGATGACTAAGTATTATTTGGTGTACTGAATCAGTAGGAGTTGGAATCTCCTCAAAAAAATTACCATAATGCCCTTGAAAAATCCCCAAAGGTAGTACTGGACCAGATTTGTCTTTTTCATCAGTTTTAATTTACAGAGGCCTTTTAGTTGATTCTAAGGACACAGGTTAGGTACTGATAATATATTTCTATAGAAATTGGAATCAACCTTTTTGGTGTTCCATAGCTACTGTAGTGATTTTATTAGTGATTAAACCATGAATAGAAGAGTTTAATTCACCATAATTCAACAGAGGCTCACAAAATTATGAGCAGCTGGATTTAGGAGGATACGGTTATGTGTGATCTCTGAGAGTTGGATTTAGGTCAAAACCTCAGTTGGTTTGACCTAGGGACTTTCCTAAAGGTAGAAATGGCTTTATTTTGTTATTTTTGTTACCAGTAAACTAGAAAGCAAGCTAGGGTGGGGCCAGTGGGACATGAAAGGTATGGGTGATACCTTTCTGCACAAATTGGATTTACTCCATTTGGTTTTTTGAAAAACCCTGGAGAATTTATTTAGTGTACTGGACAGATCTGGGGATATGATTTATCATATTTTATCTATATATTATTTTGGTGCAGAACTTGGTCTGCATGTTAGGGAAAACATGTGTGCATGTAGGAAAATTTATATCTAGCCAAGATCTAGTGGTTTACAACTTTGGTTGGATTTAAACCAAATAGCTACAAACAGATCTAGTAGAAATAGTAAAAGGAAAAAGGGGTAGCCGGGCTGGATCTGCTGGCTAATGGGCCGGAAGAGGGAAATCGGCCCAGGCGTAGCGCTCGCATGTAGGCGACGCACAGCCAGTCGTGGCCCAGTGGCGGGCCTGCCCTGCGAAGGGGTACCGAGCATTTGGGGCCGTGAGATCTGGTGGGGATCGACGGTCCCTAGTCGTCGTGCTCGCGGGGGCTCGCCGACGGGGAGAAAACGCTAGGGCAGGTCGGGGATAAGAGGGGAAGCTCACCAGGGGCTCGGGAGAGGTCGGGGAAGCGATGAGGTGACGACTCCGGAGAGGGGCGACAGGAGGGGTCTTGATGTCGGGGAGGAGCTCGCGCGATGGTGGCCGAAGCGGAGCTCGTCGGAGCTCGTCCTAGGCGACGCTGCAGGAGGTCCTAGGCAAAGATAAGGGCAGGGTCAGATAGAGGAAGAGGAGGGGATCACTGAAGGGTAACATGCATAGAGGGATAGTGTGAGGAGGAGAGGCCTTGCTCGATTTTTGGAAGTGAGCCACATCTCCTTCTTCTCCTTCCTCGAGTAGAGAAGAGCATGGGGAAGAGAGGGGAGCTCTGGGAGGAGAGTGGGGTGTGTTGGGGGAAAATGAGGGCAGAGGTGTGCTAGGGTGGGCCTTATAAACCCGAGTGGGAGGTCCATGGTGGATGAGGTTCATGGAGGAGCATGGGGCTAGTCCATGGCCTTCCCATTGGTGGCCAGGGGCGGTGGGGAGAGTGTTGGGGGTTCTTGTGGTCGTGGATGGAGCAAAGAGGGAGTAGAGAGCTGCAAGGAGTAAAGAAATGTGGATTGACAAAATAATTCATTTGTCTCCTACTTAAGGATCCATGTGGGGCAAGGGGTGTGGGGCCATGCTACAGTGCACACGACTAGGAGGGAGTGGGTGCTGCTAAGGTGAATTGCTGGACAAGCTTGGATGTCGTTTGGTGCTAGTTTGAAACAAGGTTTGAAGGTTTTGGCAAAATTGATCTTTTTGGTGCTTGTTAAGGAAATTGCAAAAGTTGCATTGAGAAAAGTGTGGAAATGGTACTGGTAAGTGGAGTAGATCAAATAATCACCTCATGATTTAAATGGAAATTTTCTGATGATTATAATCCCTTTTAAATGCATTTCTTCAGAAAGTGCTGAAGTGGATTATGGAAGCAAAGATGATATTTTTACTTTGGGAAAACTTGGTTATTGATGTGGTATGGTCCTAAATACCATTACACATACTGGATAATTTTATTGGGATTTATTGAGGTGTAAAAGTATTTTTGGAGAATTATTTCTTGTTTCAGCCATTTAAGAAAATGGGCAAAAAGAAATAATAAAGGATCTCAAAACTATTTATTTCTGAGTGGGAAAGGTGGGATATGATATGGAGGACTCAAATATACATTGGGTTGGCAGAGTGGTTTGGAGAAAACAAACTTGTCTTTGTAGACAAGGGTTTTGAGGAATTTGCAAGATAAGGAAATTAAATAGTTTAATAATCCAAATAGGGAAATTATTTGGGGATGCTTATATCCAAGGTAGATGATGTACACTTGATGTAGGCATCAAGGTCAACCTTGGTTTTGAAGAAAAGGGGTGGAAAGAATTAAAGCTAGATTCTGGAGGATCCAGGGTTTAGTTAGTCTGATGCCATCTAAACAAGGTTATATTAGGGAGCTCAGAGCTCACCTAGGTACAAGGGGTACATGGTTGGATATACCATGTCATGTAGATGATCATGGAAGCAAGAGTTGGGCTTGTTTGGATTTGAGGTGGTTTTAGAGTGATGGCAAACTTCGTTGAAAATAAGGCTGCCATAACCAATGCATCAGTTAGCCTCCTAAACCATGTGGGTTTAAGAAGCACAAAGCTCCAATGGAAACAAGTGAAGTGGGAGTTGATAGTCCATGGTTAGTAGTAACCATGCAAAGATTTGGTCAAGGGGAGAGGGCACATATATGTGGGCTTCTGCCAAAGTAGGCAAGATGATAAGATTTGTAGAAAAGATTATTATCTTGACTACAAACCCATCATGGATGGGTGGGAATTAGAATGGATTAGCCAAGGGCAAGAGTGGGCTTTGGTGGTACTAAGGATATACTACAAGATGGTTCAAGTACATTTTCCAGAATGCACATAGGTTGGAAAAGGTATAACCCCAGAAATGGTATCCAGATAAGAAATCCAGACTTAGCCTTTTTGGCAGATTTAGGGTTCTAGACTAAAGTGCAAGGGTAGATTATTTTGAGAGGATACTAGGTTCCAACTTATGATCAACGATATGATATTGAGGTACTCTCTAAGTAGAGGGGATCCAAGCTTAGATGGGTTCTCAATTGAGTTGGAAACCATCCAGAGGGATTATCCTTGGATTGATCTGAGCATGAGAGGAGATGAGTACTTGAGTGACTTAGGATAGATCCAGACTTGGATTCTTGCTTTGAGGTTGATGATCACAAGCCTAGATTGGGTCCTAAAGGATGAGCTACTAGATTAGCTCACTATAGTTCCTAAGCAAACAAGGCAATCAGCAGATCAAGGCAATTCATCAGATAGCAGATCAAGGCAATTCATCTTAACTTATCTAACTATTACTAGGGTTACCATCAAGCCTAGCTTGAGGTAAGGATGGGTAGGTTTAAAGGGGTTTTTCATGAAGTAAGATAAGTATCATCTTGGTATTACTACCAAGGTTGGATTAAAAGGTTTTAATAAAGGTTTTGGAAAACCTGGGGGTAAGTGTAGTTGAAGGTTCTGTCTTGAAAACATAAGGAGAGTATATATATGTCTCCATAGTTTTGGCAATAGAAACTAGTAAAGTATTTGGTTGTGTCAAATTCATCTTGGCTCAGGTTTTTAAATGCTAGAACATTTGAGAATATGAAAGATGAGCCAATACATCTCTTTTGTAAATTAGTTTTTGTAAACTAGTGTTGAGATGAGGAGCACACAACTAATACACAAGCAGTTGCTTGAGCACAAGCAAGAAAGTAAGCACATAATGCAAGAAAAAGTTTTTGTTCCCCCTGACTTTTGCCTTTTTGAGATTAAATCAGGGTTGCTGAAATTGGGATGTTACAGATATTATGCAAAATCCATGACTATGTTTTTGATTAATAAAACAACATGTGAATGAATCACTTGGGTGGAATGGAAAGATTGGTTTGTGTTGAGTGGTTACACAAGGCCCATGTCCATGGTTTACCTTGTGTATCACACTTGTGGATGGCCACCCAAGAACAAAGAGATTTGATATGTTTAGTGTTGAGAAGCTTCTAGTGCAACCACATGGCATATGGGCTATGCCTTGACCAACTAGGTTGCAAGAACTTAGCGAGATGGACAGTTGGTGGTAGGGTTCATAGGATGGAACGCGTCCATGGTGTTCGAAGTCTCGTCTCGATGCATGTCGAGTCTTGCAAATCTCTAATATCTTAGATTCCCCATTCTTAATCCTTTATGTATGGGGAAAGTGCACCACCTCTCGAGAGGGTAGAACCTAAGTACTTAGTCGTGTCCCCGGTAACGGACATTTTGAGCATCAAAGACATTGAAATGATCAAGGATCTCCCCATCCCAATTTCCTAAGTTAAAACTTGTGGTTGAACAAGGGTAAAGGTTCACCAATGTCTATTGGTGGTTCCTTGGGAGTTTTTGTCAAACAAAAACTTAGTGTTTTTCAACTTATAAGAAAAACCTTATTTTGAGCAAAGCCAGCCTGAACTACACTTAACCAAATTCATATAGTTATTAGATACTACTATTCTACTATGGTATCACTTGCTAATACAATTGCAAATGTATTGACCCTCTGTGGCTGTAACTTATGATGTTGCAGGTTACTCTGATGGTGACTAGGGTTATGAGTCTACACTCAACATGTTTGCCTATGGCACATGAAGAAGAAGACTTTATTTATTTTGTTAAGTATTGTGAACTCTATGTATTAGTCTTGGGCTAATGAGTTGTAAGAACTATGTATCTCTGGATATTATGTTGTAATAATGACCTTTGTATCTGTGTACTTCATCTTAAACTGTTGATGCTAGCAATTCGATCCAGGGACTAGCATTGCAATCACACGGGCCTTTACATTAAATGGTGGGGTCTTATATGATTGATAGACAGTCGGCCTTGTGAGTCGTAGTTGCTTTCTTAGGTGCTGCTTCGCATCATCGATGTTCCACTGTTGTTGCGTGGTTGGCACGTGCTTAATGGTGGAGATGATCATGGATTTAATTACCGTTTAATAAATAATATTGGAAGTAGGTAAATAATGCAGAGGCACCGGTGGGTAATAGACAATATTTGGATTTTAACCGCCCACTTGTGTCCACCTAGGACCCGAGTTCTTGACACCTATTCTGAGATCGAGAGTGCTAACCACAGGTGGGGTGTGTGGGCACCCCCATCAATTTAGTACTTGATTTCAAAGTATTATACCGGGGGCCACAAACTATTTTGTAGTGTTATTACTATATTGTACTTATGCCATGCTTTATTGCTTTATTTACTATTGCGCGTGAAGTGCCTGTACTGTTTTGGATCGCAACACGATTTCGTGGTATCGACAATCCCAGTCACAATTTCGGGTTCCCAGTCATTTACAACCGTTCTCGCAAACCCTGGATCCGTCTCGGAGACCGTCCGACTTCATTACGGTTAGCTTAGTGGGGTGGCCCCCATGTGCTTTATTTGGGTCTGGGAAACATCGTGTCTGAAACCCCGTCGACATATCGTTGGGTGTATGTTTTATGATCTTGTACCTACATGATCTGACAATAAGGACGTAGGTGCTTGTGGAAACTTTGGTGCACCCCTGTAGGGTTAAATATTTTCGAAAAGACATGTCCGTGGTTATGGACTACTTGGAGCATAGTTCTTGATCATAGACAACTATAACTAAAGTTTACTTTTATAATATGACTTGTATCCGATATGACTAGTAAGTTGGATAACCACCATGGAATGGATGGATAAAATTGCCAACTATGTGAGTTTCCTCGGCATGAATTCCTCATTTGGTCTCAAGGGGGAAATACCAGGATAGGTATGATTGGTGGTAGTATCAGGTTGGTTTCGAATAGGTCTTTCTCATCTCTTTCTGATAGCCGACAGTTGCCTCGAGTCTCGATAGGTGGTTTAGTGCATGTTGCGCTGCCGCTTCAGTCCACCATACCTATGTAGGCGAGAGCCGCCGAATTCTAAGACTCTCTGTGTACTGGCCTCAGTACTGACTGCTCTCTTTTTCATTTACCCTTTGCCAGCACCCATTTTGTTTAGCAGGTTTGAGATCGACGTCGTTAGCAGCGTTACCCTTCCGGCTTGGCCTGGGCAGGGTTATGGATGCCATTGTTTATTCTTCAGGGATCTTAGCTAAATTTGCATCTTTTCCATACTCGGATGTTGTATCATTTGCAAGGTTATTTGGGTCTTTGTAATGTATATCTGTATTTTTGACTCAGGGAGTCATTGTTGTATATATATGTTCTGTGGGTTCCATCATGGACTATTGTGTAATGATATTACTTTGTTTTTCACCCGCACACAAGTGCCTGGTGGGCACCTTTGAATCATTTCTATGCGGGTTTGGCGGGAATCGCTAAAACTTTCATAGGGCTGATCCGAGGGTGTTATAGAGTGGTATCAGAGCTCAGCAGTTACGATACCCCACTGGTCCAGCCTGTAGGATAACCTAGCTAACGGACGTTGTAGAGTGTCAAAAAGCTAGTTTGAAAATCGGTTGGATAGATCTGATTAGGTCTGCTTTTATTCCTTACCCCTCTGCTATTCTCCTCTTACCTCTACGTGTTTTGAATCTGCTCTCTTATCTTTTCTTCGAGTCCAGGAATTCTCGTGGTTTGTTTTTGTGACACCCCGGTATTAAGGCTAGACAAATCCCATGCCTTCGTCTGAACATAAGCCTAACTTAATCTCTAAAGTATACATACAGAAAATCGATAACACAATAGTGACCCTACGACACAAAATTTATTACACCAAGCTCATAACTGAGAAAGAACCAAATTATTACAAGCAGAGGTCATTGACCACAAACATCAAACAACGGAAGGCAAATTATGCTATTAAGTATAGAAAACTTAACAAATGGCCTAAGAGGCATGAAGCATAACGATGATGTCCAATCCATAGATTCTAGGCTGCCGACCGGGAACCACAAGCTACTTGTCGATGTCGATGCCGTAAAGAACTCTTCTTCTATGGTAACACTTACTCTGCTGCAAAAGTATCAACGAAGCAAGGGTGGGTATAGGGTGTACTCCACAAGACTTATGGCTGGTAGAGTTATTTTGCATAAAGCCATCTTTGTTTGTAAAACAAGAGGGAGAAAAATCTCGACTAATCGGAATACTTTTAAAAGGGGATAAGAGAGGAGTATCTCTAGCTTTGATCATCTGTTGATATCCACCGAATCTTCATTAGCTGAACCTACCAACTAGGATCACCCCCTTGTACCCATGAGGAAGCATCCTTAAGAACTCATTCTTTAACTTGCCAAGTTTTACGATTAGGTTCAAGTTCTCTATGATCATCACGTATGCTCCCAAGTCGTCCATAACCGCGGACACAACTTTTCGATAAGATTAATACCCTGCAGGGGTGTACAACTTTTCCCACACGTACTAACCGACCCTTAATGCCAGATATCGTTAGACCTCTTCCTTGGAAGGCCGGCAGAGGGTGGTTAGACATGACCTTTACCTTTCTTTCGCCGAGATCATGAGTCACGCACTAGGGAGATGCCGCTATAACGGGTCGAGTCCCGAAGCCAGTCCCTAATGATGTGCGCAGGGTTCAACATTATGGAGGTCGTGCCTCTCTTGTTCCCGGCCATGCTTACCTACCTGTTATGAATGCACCTCCATCAAGAAGAACCAAAATGCGTATGTCGAATGGAACGCCTAAAATATGTGACTCATGGAATATACTAGGCAAGTTAGTTGGTCGAGGGGGTTTCCAGGCCCCCGTGTGGCTATACGCTCGTCTTGATTCAAGAGGCAAGAACTCAGATCCTGGTAGTGGCAGGTATGGGACTGCAAAAACCATAACCCACTATGGCCTCCCATACAAGCCTTAACATGTTTAACTTTCATCTCTGATCATACCACGTCATCCTGTCATACTATGTTCATTCGCAGCTGATACATCCAAAACATATCTACTTTCCCGAACACTTCTGCTATTGTTTCTCCTATAATTTGTGTGATTTGGATACAACTAATATGGACTGACGCTGTTTTCAGCAAAATTTCTTTGGTGTCTCGTTTTTGTGCAGGAAATCAACTTTCAGGAATAATCCTGGAAAATATCGCAAAACTCCTATTTTACCAGAAGACTCAAGGAGCCAGAAGATGAGACGGAGAAGGGCCACGAGGGGCCCACACCATCTGGTGGCGCGGGCCAGGCCACGCCGCGCCAAGGGGTGGTGTGGCCACCTCGGACACCCCCTCGACCTCTCCTTCCCCCTACATAAGCTCTCTAACCTAAAAACACCAGGGGTTCTACGTTTTTCTAGAAAGAGTTCCGCTGCGCCGCCACCACTAGAAAGCGTGATTCGGAACCAAAATCTCCGTTCTGGCATGCTGCCGGGATGGGGAATTGGATAAGAGCATCGCCATCATCATCACCAACGGCTCTCCATCAACCATCCATGATTCCCCCATCCATGAGTGAGTAATCCCCCGCTATAGGCTATGGGAATGGTAGGGATTGGATGAGATCTATCATGTAATCGAATAAGATTGTTAGGGCATGGCGCCTAGTATCTATTGTTAGTGCTTTTTGACGTTGTTGCAACTTGTTATGCTTAATGCTTGTCACTAGGCCCGAGTTCCATGATCTCAGATCTGAACACGTTATTGTTTCATGATGATATTATTGTTTGTGATCTTACCTGCAAGTTGTATACACATATCATTGTCCGGAACCCGAGGCCCCGAAGTGACAGAAATCGGTATAACCGGAGGGGATGGCTGTGATGTGAGGATCACGTGTATTCACGGAGTGTTAATTCGTTGCTCCGGTACTCTATTAAAAGAAGTACCTTAATTTCTAGTAGATTTCCTTGAGGCCCCGCTACAACGGGCTGGTAGGACAAAAGATGTTTTGCAAGTTCTCATTGCAAGCATGTATGCCTATGATTATTTGGTACTTGGATGCTTTATCTTATTTATCTGCAAATGCCCTAGATCTTGATATTACATGAATAGTCTTATCCATGCAACGCCCTTCCATCCATCCCTATGCCTACCACACTCAAATCCTGCTGTTTACTACAATTGTTACTACTGACTTTATTTTACTACTGTTGTTGCTTTTCTATTGCTAATACAAAACTATTGCTACTGATAAACTTCTGTGAGCAAGACTATTTCCAGGTGCAGCTGAATTGACAACTCAGTTGTTAAGGCTTATAAATATTCTTTGGCTCCCCTTGTGTCGAATCAATAAATTGGGATTTACTACCCTTGAAGACTGTTGCGATCCCCTACACTTGTGGGCCATCAAGACTATTTTCTGGCACTGTTGCCAGGGAGCATAGCTTTATTTATAAAGTTCACTTGGAATTATTATTGTTCGCTGCTATCCATTCATCATGGGTAAAACTCGTGATGGAAATGTTCCTATATTACCGTCCACTACAAGAAGAGGTACAGTTTTGAACACCTCTGCTACTCTTGATTCACCATCTGTTATGAGTAAGATCCTTACACCACCACCACCACATACACATGTTATAAACACTGCTACTTCTTCTAAATTTTAAATTACTTCTGATGCTCATGATGTCACTACTACTATGCTTGATGAAAGTGGTTCATTAGGTCCTTTCCTAGATGCTACAATTGCTAGAACTATATTGGGAAATACTAAAACTCCTAATGAAGACACTACTACACCTATTAGCTCACCTAAGTCTTGAGAGAGCTATGATATTAATGATGGTTATATTGAAATGACTGATGAATTTATTGAAGAATGTCGAAACACACATGGTGCTAGTGCTATTAAGAGTATTCTTGAGAGACGTACTATTATACCTAAACTATTTCCTGATGCTAAGTTTGCCACATCTCCCATAAACATTAAAGATGAAGGTTAGGATTTCTCTCTTGATTTATCCTATATAACCATTGTTGAGAAAGAACCTTTTTGTGGGACTGAGACTGAAAGTGTTGTGGCACATATGACTGAGCTTTCTACTATGAGTGGCTTATTTTCTAATGATATTAAGATGTGCACCTACTTTGTTGCTAAAATTTTCCCTTTTTCACTGAAAGGAGAAGATAAATCTTTGTTTAATAATTTACCTCATAGATCCATTGATAGCCCTGATTGCTTGATTGCTACTTTCTTTCAGAAATATTTCCCTCCTAGTGCTCGACATGCTATTTTCTAGAAACTTTTTGATTTTAAACAGGGAGAAGAGGATAAATTGCCTGAATCATGGTTAAGGTTTTGTACTTTGATTCATGCACATCCTAGATGTCCATTACCTAAAAATGAGCTTCTTGATATATATTATAATGTACTAACTAATGAATCTAGGACATACATGGATAGTTGTGCTGATTGTGTTTTCAGGAAAAGAACTCCCAAAGAAGCTGAGGAATTAATGGCTAAAATAAGAAAGAATTATGATAATTAGACTACACCTGAGCCAACTACACCTGAACCAATTGTGCATGAGCCAAACCCAACACCAACACCTAAGAAGAGGGGAGTGATTGAACTAAATGATGAAGTGATGAAGGAGGCTAAGAACTGTCTTAAGGAGAAGGGTATTAAATCTGAAGATGTGAAGAATTTACCTCCGATAGAAGAATTATGTAAGATAGTATCCCACTCATCCAATATTGGGGTACACTCTCTCCAACATTTTGATGAAGGTGATATTCCTTATTCTAAACCTCCTCATCAATTCTTAGAAGAATTTGATACTTTTATTATTAAGCAAGGTAATTTTAATAAGCAAGTGCAGAATCATTTAATGGAAAACTCTAGAGCTATTAATGAGTTGAAAGATATTGTGGAAAGAGCCTCCAATGATGTTAAAAGCTTATTAAACATTTTCAAATGGTTCAAACTCAACTTTATCAACTTGCTAAAGTACAAAAAGATTTTCTAGTTAATGCTTCTGGAGAAAAACATGCTTACGAAATTAGAACTAGGAGTGGTGTTGCCACTAAGTATCCTTTATATCTCGAGGGACATCCTAAAAGAATTGAGCAGGATTCTCAACAAGTTCAAAAATAGAGGTACTTCTTCTAAGAGAAAGAAAAAGAAACATAAAACAGTTATAGAATATTCTGAACCTGCTATAGAGCTTAATAGTATATATGTCTCTGATGCTGAACCTGGAAGTGGTAATGATAAAAATGATGCTCCTGATAAGGAAGACACTGAAGAGGAACCGGAGAGGCACACTAAGAACACTAAGTACTCTAAGGAAGATTTTGTTGCTAATAAACATGGTAGTGAAAGAGAGCCTTGGGTTCAAAAACCAATGCCTTTCCTCGATAAGAAACACAAGTCAATGGAAGAAGAACACTATAACAAGTTTTGTGAGTGGATGAAACCTTTATTTTTGCAAATTCCTTTGACTGATGCTATTAAATTGCCTTCTTATTCAAAGTATATGAAGGATATTGTCTCTAATAAAAGGAAGTTTCCTAATGAGGAAATTTACACTTTGCCTGCTAATTATTCCTTCAATGGTAAGGTTCTAAAGAAGCTTGGCGATCCAGGGATTCCAACTATTCCTTGCTCTATTAAAAATAATTATGTTAGAACTGCTTTGTGTGATTTGGGAGCTAGAGTTAGTGTTATGCCTTTTCCTCTTTACAAGAGACTTCAACTGCAAAAATTGATACCAACAGATATATCTTTGCAAATGGATAATAAGTCTACTACTATCCCTGTTGGTATATGTGAGGATGTTCCTGTTCAAGTGGCTCATAACTTTTTGATATTGACTGACTTTGTTGTGCTTGAAATGCCTGAAGATGATAATATGTCTATTATTCTTGGGAGACCTTTTCTTAATACTCAGGTGCTGTTATTAATTGTAATCAAGGAAAAGTAACTTTTAATGTTAATGACAAAGATCATACTGTTTATTTCCCCAAGAAGATTGATAAGAGTTATGGCCCAAATTCAATTGAAAATATTAAGGGCATCAAAGTTAGAGAAATATATTGTCCCATACCACAAGAAAAATATGAAACTATTATGATTGGGACTATTGCTATCAAGATTCAGGCAACATAATCATTTAGTGAAATGTAAATTTTTGTTTCGTACAAAATTGTTTTGGTAACAAGACCTGATCAACCTTGTTAACAAAGGGATTTTAATGAACAAAATAATGTTTTCACCATCATTATCCTTGCTCACTTTTATTTTCTCTACTCCAATCTTTGCTCTTCATCTTGTTCGTCTTTGTTTTGCTAGTTGCTTGCTTGTTAGAGTGTATTAGAACTTCTGTAGTTTTAGATTTGGTTTGCTTTTGCTTGTTTTCAAAATCTTTTTATGCGAGAAAATCAATTTTCAATACCTGAAAAATTCCCAAAAATAAAGTTTCCCGAAAAAATCCAGAAAATTCATATTAAATTTTTAAGCCAAAAAGGGGCAGAGAGGTAGCTGGAGTGACCGAGGGGGCCCACCAGGCAGGCACACCCCTTGGTGGCGCGGCCAGACCAGGGGCGCGCCTGGCCCTAGTGTGGTCCACCCCTAGCCCTCCACTTATTCTCCTTCCTGCCACTTGTTTCTCTCTCTCGAAAAACACCGGAAAATTTCTCAAAGCTCGAGTTCTTGTTGTTCTTCCTCATGATTTTCAATCTCCTTGCTCAGCCCATCTTAGCTGCTGATTTTTGGAGGGATTGCTCCCCGGTATGTCCCTCCTCCGATTGTCCAATTAGATTTTTGATTGGTGGATTATATCTTGAGTATTTTGCTACTGTAGGTGACATGTTATGTGAGTTTGCATGCTTGTACTATGCTTAGAGAATTTATTTTGATGCATGTTTAGCCCTCTTGAAAGTCCCTATAGTAGTTCCCCATAATCTATTAGCTTTGAAATCACTTAGTTTGATGTTTGTCAAAAAGATTCAGAAAAGAAGATGGGTGAATACCAGCTGAGTCAACATGAATTAAGGGTACCAGAGATTATGAAAGTCCACCGTGAGGAGGAAATTTTCTCTTTTATATATTCATGCCCCGAATTCATGAGAGCTGCAGGGATTTTTCAAGATTTCCAAACTCTAATTTCTAATGCAGGGTTGGAGCATTTCGTTGGAGATGAACCTTACCAATATGTGAAAATGACTATGTCTGTGGTGCAAGATTTTCAATTTAGTTGGTCTTTGCCTAACCCCATGTATCACTACAAAATATACAATGTGGCTGTCAATCTCCCTTTTGATGCTTTTTGTACAGCTATCAAGCTGCCACAATGGGGTTCATGTGAGAAGATTAGGAAGCATCCCACGCCACTCATGGACTTATATGCGGAGATTTGCCAAGGAAGCAGCTTCTCAAAGGAGAGTGGTAAAATTCAGAATATGCATCTCCCATCTATTCGATATTTTTCCTATTTCATTGCCATGTGTGTTCTTGCTAGGAAGACTCCTAGTAAATTATCTTCATTTGATCTAGATTTTATTTTAGCTCCTTTGAATCGGGATAGGACTTAAAACATGGGTGCTTTTATAGCTTTCCATCTTGCTGCTAACCACAAGAAATGTGGAATTTGTGGAGGCCTCATTGCCTCTCCTTTATTAGCTTTGCATGGTTTAGCACCTCACCATTCAGACTTACAGTTTCCCATAGAGAGGCTTGATCTTAATTCCATGATACAGCATAATTTTTTTCTTCTTAGTCTAGTTTGAGCGATTTATTTTATGAAATAACCTTTCTCAAGAGAGGATGGAGAGGGGGTAAGTCTGAAAAAGTATTCCCTTTGCCTACACATGCTTTGTTTAACCTTGATACCAGGAAAGGATGGTCACTCACGGAGGAAGAACTCGACACATACATGGCGGAGCTCTCCCAGCAAGAGGAGAATGTTGGAGAGGAAGCCAAAGATAATTCGGTTCAGCCCTCCAACACGGGGGAGTCTTCATACCAGCAGCCCTCTTATGATTGGGGTGCTTCCTCTTCTTCATCACGAGGGCCTGATTATGATCATTCTTACGTTGATCCATCAGCTTGGAGTTACTACCCACGTTTTGATTGATCTCCACTAAGGCCAAAAGTCTAAGCTTGGGGGAAGGTATACCGACATGACACTCATCTACATATCATGTTCCATCGATACTTGGCATATCCATGTTTCACTTTCTTTTTTGTTTTTGTTCTTTCTTTGTTTCTGCTTTCCAAAACACAAAAAGACCAAAAATATTTTCGTTGTTTCTCTTTGTTTGCTTCTTTGTTTTCTAGACTTGGTTTGCTTCGATCTTTTATCTTTGGTTTGTTATAAGAAAAATCCAAAAAGATTTTGCTTTGTTTGCTTTTGCCATCAGTTCTTGTTCTTTAAAAAATTCGAAAACCCAAAAATATTTGTTGTTCTTCTCTAGTTTTGTAAAGTTCTTTGCAGGGTTCAACGGTCCTCAGTGACTCCTTTGGAGTTTGGTTTTATATTATTATTTAAACCACACAAGTGAAAGTAAATGATGATTTATGACAACTCAAGGTGTGGTAAGAGGCTGGTATGAACTCTATTTGTTTTCATTTTTGTACATATACTCATCATTGTGGGCATGCTTAGTCTGTTCATGTAGGGTATATGTTATTTAATGGATTCTTAGTAGTTCTTGCTCTCTTATGATTAGTTCCAACTTGCTAATAGTTTATAGCGTGTCATATAAATGTTTTCTTGCATTGTTCTATTCATAACTTGGTATGACATGGTGGTATCCTCCGCTGAATGTTCCAATTGAATTGACTTGGCACATGCTCATGCATGCATATGATTGAACAAAAGTCAGTTAAGCCTCGATGATTTATCTTCCTCGGAGTTCTTGTGTCACTCTTATGCCATAATTAATTTTGTTTTGTTGCAAGCATGATTATGACAGTTACTACACTCTCGATTGTCGCTCCCTTTCTATTGCTAGCCTTCACTTGCACTGAGTATGCGCTCTACTCGTGCATCCAACTACCCAAAACCAAAATTGTCAAAAATTGTCCACCATAACTACCTACTAGCATCATTGCTATTCCGTGCATATTTATTATGCCTTGTTTTCTTCCAAATAAAATGTTTGCTTGTTATGAGAAAGTTAGTTAGTAAAGCTCTCACGAACTTGAATGGCACACTTTATTTTCTTGCACTTAATAAACTTGAACCATTGTGACTATTCATGAAAGTTATATGCTTGCAAATTATAGGCTGGGAGTTAGCAGAACCATGATGTCATGGGGAACGCTTTCAATACTTGTATATATCTACCTGGTTGATATCATGCTCTTTTGTTTACGGATGTAGGTGGTGTGAAATAAAAGGGGAGCTTGTAAGTCCATGGAGTTATGTATATGTGTTAGAGAAACGCCTGGGCGGCTAGCCTAAGTCATGCCTAATCATGGTGGAAACTTGCAGCATAACCATAGTGAGCAATCTGTGAAGCATCCTAAAAAACATATGCAAATAGCAAATAAAAAGATTGCTCAGATGCTCATTGTATGTTGCCTTGTCATTTTGATATGGGATAGCTCTTGTATCATGGGGTAAGGGGTACCCCGTTGGCGGTTCTCTATGATACACATACACTTATAATGACAAGAACTTACTAGTGACTAAAGTTGAGTAGCATGAGGAACAACCCTTGTACTCAAGGGACATGAGATTTCCAGTTTATGATTTGTCAAGCATATAACTCGTAGTTGCCCTCACTTTAACCTTAACCATTTTAAAGATGCTTATGATAGGGGCAATGAGAGCTCAAAGCTAATAAGTACCATACTTTCAACATTTGGAAGCCTTTCAAACTTTTCAAAACCTTTTCACTTATTTGTGGAGGCACCATTTATTCTATGAGCACCTTCTTCAGAGCATAGATGTCATTCTTAGTGTAATGTGCTTGTCCCAGAACACGGTTAATTGTGGTATAACTTTGATGCTTGTACCTTTGATATTTTTATTTTTAGTATTCACTTGAACTTTAGAGGTGCCTTGGAATTTATGTTTTGCTCCACAATCAAAGGCAAGCGAGATACCACTTTATCATACCTTCTTATGAGCATTACAATGTTGCTTATGCTTATGTTTCATGTTGCTTCTTATTGTTATGTTGGAATATCTTCATAGCTTGCATGACTATTGGGTATACTTAGTTGCATACTCCTTATTATGAATTGCCTAAGTATTTGATCATATGCTGAGAATATATACATCTTATGAAGCAAATGTGTTCGTGAAAGTTTCTTTTATCGCAATCGTTTTTCAACTGAATTGCTTGAGGACAAGCAATAAGATAAGCTTGGGGGAGTTGATACGTCCAAAACGTATCTACTTTCCCGAACTCTTTTGCTATTGTTTCTCCTCTAATTTGTGTGATTTGGATAGAACTAACACAGACTGACGCTGTTTTCAGCAGAATTGCTTTGGTCTCTCGTTTTTGTGCAGGAAATCAACTTTCACGAAAAATCCTGAAAAATATCGCAGAACTCCTATTTTACCAGAAGACTCATGGTTCTAGAAGATGAGACGGAGAAGGGCCACGAGGGGCTCACACCACCTGGTGGCGCGGGCCAGGCCAGGCCGCGCCAGGGGGTGGTGTGGCCACCTCGGGCACCCCCTCGACCTCTCCTTCCGCCTACATAAGCCATCTGACCTAAAAACACCAGGGGGTTCGATGTTTTTCCAAAAAAGAGTTATGCTGCCCGCCACCACCAGAAACCGCGATTCAGAACCAGAAACTCCGTTTTGGCAGCCTACCGGAATGGAGAATTGGATAATATCATCGCCATCATCATCACCAACGCCTCTCCATCAACCATCCATGATTCCCACATCCACGAGTGAGTAATCCCCCGCTATAGGATATGGGGTTGGTAAGGATTGGATGAGATCTATCATGTAATCGAATAAGATTGTTAGGGCATGGTGCCTAGTATCTATTATTAGTGCTTTTTGACATTGTTGCAACTTGTTATGCTTAATGCTTGTCACTAAGGCCCGAGTGCCATGATCTCAGATTTGAACATGTTATTGATTCATGATGATATTATTGTTTGTGATCTTACCTGCAAGTTGTATACACATATCATTGTCCGGAATTCGAGGCCCCGAAGTGACAGAAATCGGGATAACCGGAGGGGATGGCTGTGATGGGAGGATCACGTGTGGTCACAGAGTGTTAATGCTTTGCTCTGGTACTCTATTAAAAGGGGTACCTTAATTGCTAGTAGATTCCCTTGAGGCCCCGCTACAACGGGCTGGTAGGACAAAATATGTTGTGCAACTTCTCATTGCAAGCACGTATGATTCTATATGAAACACATGCCTATGATTATTTGGTACTTGGATGCTTTCTGTTATTTATCTGCAAATTCCCTAGATCTTGATATTACATGAATAGTCTTGTCCATGCAACGCCCGTCCATCCATCCCTATGCCTACCGCACTCAAATCATGCTATTTACTACAATTGTTACTATTGCCTTTATTTTACTACTGTTGTTGCTTTGCTATTGATACTACAAAATTGTTGCTACTAATAAACTTCTATGAGCAAGACTATTTCCAGGTGCAGCTGAATTGATAACTTAGTTGTTAAGGCTTATAAATATTCTTTGGCTCCCCTTGTATCGAATCAATAAATTGGGCTTTACTATCATTGAAGACTGTTGTGATCCGCGATACTTGTGGGTCATCAACAGCTCTGATTCATCAAACGGATGGACCAGTAGTAATAGCTAAGCATGGCTAAGCA
The DNA here is from genome assembly GCA_910589765.1 of Avena atlantica. Classification (NCBI taxonomy): domain Eukaryota; kingdom Viridiplantae; phylum Streptophyta; class Magnoliopsida; order Poales; family Poaceae; genus Avena; species Avena atlantica. The sequence goes on from OU342739.1 coordinate 423,177,594, forward strand.
CAACAGATGTAATAGCTCTAGCAAAGCTTCACAAGCCAAACCCTAGTTATGCTAGGAGCAGTGGATCAGGGAATATAGGCAACAAAGGTAACATGCATGAGATAGGATTACTCTATCTATCGACAAAATACTTTGGAATCGCATGAATATGGAAAGAATGTAAATTCTTTGGAAGCATAGGATTCATATGTATGTGTGGGGCTTCGCTTGCGTTTGCCTGATGATAACCAGAAAGCAGAGCTTCAGACACCTGGTACTTGACTTGGTTATAGTTAATCAAGTATTAGTCTTCGAGCTTCGATGGTGTTGATCTCGGTCTTCAATATCGATCTTGATTTTGATATCGTATTCTGCCGGAGAAGAACGAAACACCAGAAAGAAAGGGAAAAGATCAACATTTGGCATCGATGAAATGCTCAATCAAGGACGATTATATGACAAGTTAATTTGTATTGAAATTGAAATAAACCCCTAAGCCATGCTTGACAATTTAATGGGGTCCCGAGGGGAACAAACCCTAATTTGGGAAATCCTCGGAGGCATATGAGTGTGGTTATATGGTTGTTCTAATTATACTTTTAATGGAAGTTGCTTATCATTGCATGATTATAACTTAACGAGGTAGATCTTATTTTTCTGAACATTTTGATATATTATACATATTTTTATGACTTATAAATAATTAATTATTGAATTTACAAGATTTAAATCCGTTTAAAATCATTTTAGGAAATTATAAACAATTTGGGAATATTTAAATTATTTTCCATCTTGGTCCCACGTGTCATAAGTTAATCATTTTAGAAACAATTATGGAAATTGTTAAAAGAGTAAATGCTGACAGGGGTGGCCCATAGGGGTATTTATAAATTCCAGAAAACATTTACAAAACATTCTAAAATAAAAGAAAAGGGGTTATGACATCATGATGATTTCATGATGACATCATCCATGGCCTTTCTCCCAGATCGAGCTCGGTCTCGGTGCTAGGGCGATTTGGGGCGACGGGAGCGGGCGCGCAGGACGCGGACGAGCTAGAGGAGCCAGAAAATGGCGGCGCGGCTTGCGTATGGTCACCGAAGAGGCACTAGCGACGACGAACAGCGGCGGGGCTCGCAGGCGGCTGCGGCGGTGGTGATACAGAGAGGGATAGGGGAATTGAGGACGGCCACGGGGACCATGAGCTCACCGGGGAGCTGGTAGAGGGGTCTAGGAGGCGAGGCGAGCACGGAGGGCACCGGAATCAACGATGAACACGACAGCCGGAGTCAAGGAAGGCGTGGATGTCCTGCTTGCTTACGGGCTTCCATGGCCGATTCCTCCAGGGAAGACGATCTGCGCGACGGGGCGGTTCCAAAGGCAGCCTTAGCTGGGCGTGGGGTGGCCGGGGATGGCGGCACCGTCGAGCTCCTACGGCTAGGGTTCCGGTGATTTGGGGAAAAAGGACAGAGGGCGAGACGGGGAGAAATGGGGATGGGGAGAGAGAGGCGTTGACGAGGCCTTAGCCTTCATTAGAGCGGCGGCGGGCATCGCGGAACAGCCAGCAGTATTGGGCGGCGTCGGTGCAGCCAGGCAGGTGGTTCCCTGTCGTGAGGAAGATGATGAATAGGGAAGGGGCGAAGGGGTATTGGGCTGGGGTGGCCGCTGGGCCGGCTGTGGGCTATAGAGCGTTGCGCGAGCGGCAAAAAGATGGGGAGGAAGGTCTGGGCCGGACTAGGTAGCTGGGTTTCTATTTTTTTTGTAAAACATTTCTCTTTTTCTATTTTATTCAATTTCCCTTTTGTAAACCCATTTGAAAACTGTTTTGGGCATTTAGAAAAAACAAGAACTTTTGTAAACATAGTAAAATAATATCGGGGCCCTTGTAAACAATTTGGGCACCATAAATTTTTGGGTTTAAAAAATTTGCAAAACCATTTGAAGGTTTTTTTTAAGAAAGGAAGATATCAGGGTATAGGGTTTTTGAGAGCCTTTTTATTTCATGAATTTTAAATGATGATGCTCATGAATGCACAAACAAAACCTAATTATCATTCAACAAAACCAAGGTTGTTACAATTCTATTCCCCTTAAAAGAATCTCATCCCAAGATTACTAGGTAGGAAGACCGAGGGGATAGGGTTATACTAAACTTCGACGATCTTCTCGAAGAGGTTGATCCATGCCACCATGACGAATGGACGAAGCGCTTCATAATATTCTAGGTGGCCGCTCACACTAAATATGAGAGGGAATGACATAGAACCACAAACTGAATATCTCATGTTTAACTCATGGATAGATGTTTCACAAACATCTCTAGAGCCAACAGACATGAAACACGCCAAGGTAAGGAGGAAACAAAAGGTGATGGATTTCAAGGTGATAGGTAGCTGGTCTTCATAGGGATTGAGACCATGGATCTTGCAGAAGCGGGTAAAATTCTGAGTGAAGTAACTTCCAACAAAATGAGACATGACCATAGACTTCGAAAGGTGAACCTCTACTAAACAACATAGATAGAGATTTCACGGTTGGAAGAGATAGATACCAACAAAATTAATTTGTTGAACTACTTTTGACACAGAAGGGTCACTCTTTCATTCAACGGAAGGCTAAGAAAAAAGGTGTTTTGGTGGAGAGTACTCATACAAGTCACAAGGAGCATGTAACAGGAGGAACTATTGATTACTAAAATCATAGTCACTCTTCGAACATGTTTAAGAAAGCGGGAAGGAAACTCTTTATTCATCCAGGACTATCAAAATCCTTACCAAATGTCACATCCCAAAATTTTCCAAATTTTGAAATGTGAAAAATTAATAAACAAAATAAACAATTGTTGAAATTTAGGGTGAGAAGAAACTTTTTGATTCCAATTGGAAATATCAAAACCTATTTTGATCAAATAAAATTCTAAAGGGATTTAAAAAGATAAACAAGTATTAAAGAAAGTTTTAATAATTGGAATCACTATTTTTGGATCTTTTAATAAAAAGATTTGGTTTTTAAAAGCAAAGTAGAATTTATAAATAAAGATTATTTTATAGAGCCAAATTAAATCTTGGCCAAGCTTTTGAAATAAAATATTTCTATTTGATAAAAAGAGTAAAGGTCTATTTAAATAAAATAATGAGGATTTATTAATATCCAATTTTATTAAAGTAAAGGCTTTTCCATTTTTAAATAAACACTAAAACTTGTTAATTTATTTTAAATAAGTTTTCCAAGTGTTTTATTTATTCAAATAAAACCTACTGAAATGATTTTGGTATTATTTTAGATTTCAAATAGAGTTTTAAAAAAATCAAATCCTATTTGAATTAATGACTAAGGTCTATTTATCTAATTATTAATGGATCCTAAAAAAAGAATAAAAATTATTTTATTTTTGACTTTGGATTATGTTGTTAAACAGAATTAAAATCAACACAAAGTTTGGTGGTGCTTTGATTTGATTTGTTGTTTGAATTATTGTTTGAAAATTCAAAACAGAAATTCAAATAGAAAAAGAAAAAGCTTTCTGTATAAAAAAATGAAACAAACAGAACCCAACCCAACAGGCCCAGCAAGGCCCAGTCGCAGCCCAACTTTTTCCCCCACGGCGAAACGTTTTCTCACACGCAGACTCACCCACATAGATGCTGACGAATGGACCCCACTCCCAACTCCTCCACCTCGCTGACAGACAGGCCCCACACCATTGTGCATCGTTTCCACCCGCGCCAGCCATTTCCCCCTTTCCTCAACGGCGTTCTGCCGCAATTACTCCGCTTGAATACACGTAAATGGCCGGATTAAACTCGCCTGCGACCTCGCCCGTTTAATCGCCTCCCTCTCCCCTTCCTTTCCCCTCAGAAACCACTGCACGGGAGCCACCAGGCTGCCTCGAATCAGCTTTGCACCGCCACTGTCTACGACGGAGTTCCCAGCCAATTTCGGCGAACCACGGCCGCCCCTCTCCTCCCAGAGCATGCAAGCTTGCTCCTCAGACCCGTGCGCATCTGCCTGTGTGCTCCACTCGCTCGCGTGCGCCCCAAACCGTCGGCAACCTCGACACCGAGCGTCACCGTCTCCTGTCGTTTCTCTGGCGAGCTCTCCCTGGTAAGCCAGACCGCCCCGAGCCCTATCATTGATACTCCCGTACTCCCCATGCTCGTACGCATCTAACGTTCTCTCCCACTTCCCTCGGCGCGACCTGCAGCCTCACCTCCGACAGCAAACAGAGCCGCGTGACGCCGTCACTGACTCCAGCGAGCAATCCACGCCGCTCCAGCACACCCCTCGCCAAGCCGACCACACCTCGAGCTTCCCCACACTCCCACGAGCACGGTGAGCACCTTCGTTTCCCCTCTTGCTTCCTGCATCGTCGGCAAGCTCGCCGTCTGAGCGTGCACCGCCACTCGCCGCCGCGCAGCGCCGCCAGTTCCTGGTCATAGCGCCGTAGCCGTTAGATCATCATTCAGCGGATACGATAGAACGTAATCGAAGGGGTATCACTCAATCTGCGCCATGCAATTTAAATAAGATCATGCGGTCCAGAGAGCTCGATCCGCACGAAGCGGTACCGGCCAATAGAATCACGCCACGTGGACAAGGTTTTGTTTAAAACAGAAATTAGAATCTGATTGATATGCAAACTTGTAAAATTCATAACTTTAATTCTACACGTCCAAATTTTGCAAATTTTATATCAATGGATTCAGAAGAACAATTACTTTGCAACCATGCACTTTGTTTAATGTTTTGCCTCTGTAAAATTGGTTGAAATTGCAGAAACATGTGTAGGCTTATTATGAATATAAAAATTGTTCTAGATATAATTTTAATGTGAAATCTTTGAAAAATGGTTTTTTGGGAACCTACTGACCCTAGGAACCAACTTATGGATTTAAAAATGTATTTTGTGAAGATAAAGAATAAATAATTGAATTAGCTCATTTCTAGTCAAATAAAAATATTGTTTTTGTTTTAGAAATGATTTTTGGAGTGAAACCTTTGGGAAATGTTTTGATTCAAACCTTCTGACCCTAAACACCAAGTTTTGAGAATTAAAATATATTTGGTGAACTCTTTAAAGAATATTGCTTTGCTAAAAGCATTTTCAACCACATAAAATATTGATTTGATTTAGAAATGGTTTATAGATAAAACCTTTTGCAAATGGTTTTACCACTTTAGTAAATGACCACTTTTGAACTTTATAATGTTTAGAGCCTAGTGGAAACCACTTTTGCAAATAAAACTATCTTTTGCATGCTTGCATGCATGACCTTGTTTTTGTTATTTTATGTGTGATAAATTGGTTGGAATGCTAGTTGAATTTGTGTTTGCTTGATTGAATTGTAGTGGAATTAGAAGAGTGTGATATTTGCAAGATCAAGAAGCGAACCAATATTCTCTACTAAAAAGGCAAGTGACACTATCATCCATGTCCTACTATTTTCATTACACTTAGTGGATTTTGTAACATGCATGGAAAGGTTTACTATATTTTATGCTATGCTAAATCCTAATAGGATACCCTTATATCTCCCTTAGTGGAAACAATGTAGTTGTAGTATGCTTAGCCTTGCTATATATTGGGATGGGATACATGATATGATTATATGAAGAGTTGAAAAGATATATGTTTTATATAATAAAACAAGTACTCAATGAACCACCTGGGTGGACAAGGATACTCAAGTTTTGGACAAGGCGACAACAAAAGGAACCATGTTTATATGGCCATCTCTTTTTGTATGTGCACTAGAAGAAAACCACCCAGGGACTTAGAGATTGAACATGTTTCTCGTACAGTGGCTTCCATGTACAGCCACATGCTAAATGGGCTCTGGCTTAGTCTGTTGGGGGGGTGACCCCGGGTAGGTCAAAGACGGGGAAAGACAGAAGTACGATCCCAGTCTGGTTTCCGAGTTGCAGTCTAAGTTGGCCGAATCATGAAGAGGTCGGCCGACATGCAGAGGCGAGCGATCCGTATATGTATATTGAGATATTACCCGACCGAGATACTGCGTAAGTCGGCCGAATTAGCCTGAGTATACTTGATGCAGGTAAAGGACGATCCGAGCTACGCGGGGGAGGGCCGAATTATACGTGGCTTGCAGGAGAAGGAGAAGCCAGAAGTCAAGCCCTAGCAGCAAGCTAGGGAGAATCTAAGCAGTGCCAAGCGCTACGGACAGAGGCGCAGAGCTACAGAGAGGCAGGATAAGGTCACGGAGGTGACAGTCGAGAAGACCGAGGCGCACAGGAGGGGCCCTCTGGAACCTTGCCGTCGTTAGAGGGGCGACAGGGAAAGGAGGGCGCCGAACTACTATATTGGGACAAGCATATTCTTCGAATATGCTTGCCACGTCAGCCCTAAACGAACTCAGGGCTCTCCCTTATAAGGAGGGGCCTGGGCTCAGAGAGGGGCATCGAGGAAAGTTAGAGCCGTTAGGCTGGTGAAGTTCTTCTCTACTCCCTGTATACAGCTCAAGGAGCACTTGTAGTCCAAGGGAGAAGAAATAAAGTCCTTTGCCTTACTCTTCTGTGTGTAGAATCAACTACATCTTCCCTCCCCAGATCCCACTAGCATCCATTGGCCTCATACTTTAGCCTACCCATGGCATCTGCCGTGAGACCACCACGACAGTTGCCGCCCACCGTGGGGCCAGCAGCGGTGCTAGCTGGAGTTATGATCCGGACGGGAAACTTCATCAACACGGGCGAGCGCGTTGTTTCTGGCTTGGTCCAGAGATTTGGTCTCTGCGACTATGTCAGTGACAATGCAGGGAGCTTCAAGGGGAAAGTTCCCCCGCGCAATGGTGTCTTCATCAGCCTGGGCGAGCACAAGGTTTACATCGGCGTCGACATCACCGACATTTATCCTCACCAAGTTGTTGTTGCAGGAGAGCCACCTCTTAACGCGGCAAGCCGTTTGCCCAGAGTACGTCCTGCAGGCAGCGTCGAGGTGATGGTCGCTGCAGGAGCGCAAGCTGAAGCAATAGTAGCCAGGTCAAGCAGAGAACCCGCCGCAAGCGCACAAGGCGCACCCAGGCAAACCGCGCCACAACCCACTGAGGTAATCCCGCCAGTAACCAACCCGACCGAGCTACATGACACCACCCCAAAGGCACCAAGAGTAAGAGGACCACCTCTAGAAAGGCCAGAGAACATCCTTCAGGTGACCATAGAAAACTTGACTACACTTGTAGCGCCGATACTTGATCCGGCAAATGCTCAGGAAGAGTTAGAGGAAACCAGGCAAAAGGTGCTGGTAGAGGCCAAAAAAGTATCGGCCTTGCGAGAGTCCTTGACCCTGAGAGAATATGCCAAAGCTAATAAGCTTGATGTCGCACCCGAGCGGGTGGACGAATTAAGATTAAGAGGGAAGAACCTCATGGATGATATTAACAAAGAGCATGAAGCTCACAGAGAAGTGTCAGGTGATTTGGGTTTGCCGAGGTACAGTACCCCGGCGAAGAACCTGAGAGCGGCATACGCCGCAGCATTGGAATGAGAGGGGTTGACCGGGGAAGCCCGACAGAAACAACAGGAAAGAGTGAATGAGCTGGTGCGCATCGCGAACCAGCAAAATGAGGAAATACTTAAAACAAACCCGGTGAGGCCGGGGGCCTGGCAAATGGTTCACTCGGCAGGAGCAGCACCTGCCTTATCCGCGGCAGCAGCATCTTCACCCGGAAATAACGCGCGAAGAGACAAAGCAGTAACCTCAGGAAAGAGGAACAAGCAAATTGTTCCATATGATCCGGCGATGGCTGGAAAGGCAAATGAGAATAGAGGCAATGCAAGCCGAGGTAACAGTGGGGAGAGGAACCACGGCCGTGTAGAGAAAGAAGACGGAAGCCGAGGCAATGGAGATCTCGGCAGAAGAGAACCCGCAAGGGGCAATCATGTGAACAATACCCCGGTCGAAGTAAGGAGAGAGCTGCCGCTCAACCCACAACCAAGGCATGAACCCCGGCAGGAAAGAGAAGCGAGGCCAGCTCGCCACAATCAAGTAAATGAAAGGTACAATGATGGTTATTCCGAGATGGAATATGCGATCCATGGTGGAAATAACCACTATGGAATGCAAGTCAGAATTATGTACAGAGATTTGCCATCAAATGATGCAAGAGTGAAGCTGGACCGGCTATACCGGTCCGAGTTGTTGGAAGAACAGGGTCCACCGGGTCCGACTTGCTTTGGACCACGGATCATGAGCGAACCACCCGTGCCAAACTTTCAGCTAGCAAGAGGCACAAAAACATATAATGGGAGTACCAAGCCACAAGATTGGTTGATTGACTATGCCACTGCTGTGAAAATAGCGGGTGGGAACTTACGATGGGCAGTACGGTATGTCCCACAAATGTTGGAAGGACCAGCTAGGGTATGGCTGAATAATCTACCAGCGGGCAGTATCAACTGTTGGTTGGATTTTGAAGAAATGTTCGTCAGCAACTTTACCAACACATACAAGAGGACAAACAGGCCGCAACAGTTAGCCATGTGCAAACAGAGGCCGAATGAAACAGACAGAGAATTTTTAACTCGATGGTGCAACCTGAGAAATTCATGTGAAGGGGTTATAGAATCACAGGCAATAGCTTGGTTCGCGCAAGGCTGCCGTTATGGCAGCGTGTTGTGGCAACGTCTGCAAAGAGATAAGCCGACCACACTGGCAGAAACTATCAGAATAGCAGACTCCTATGCACTAGGGGACCCAACACAACCAGAACTAATGTCGGCGGATCATCGCGAGCAACAGGATCATTATGCAAGAGATTTGGCCGGGTCATCCAGGCGCAATGATTTCAGAGGAAGAAGAAGAGAGGAAAGGCCGGATTATAGTTATAATTCGGCCGAGGTGGCAGCAGTAGCAAAAGATCAGCCGAATCACGGAGCAACTCAACGGCAGAAGAATGGACCTCAGCAGTGGACACCAAGGAATGAAGGAAAAAGACAATGGACCCCAGAACAAAAGAAGCAGTGGCAGGAGAGGCCGAAATACACGTTCGAATCCATGTTAGATCAGCCGTGCAAATTTCACACATCAAACCCATCCAGACCAGCCAATCATACGACCCGTCAATGTGCATGGATGAAAAATGCAATGGGGAACCCCGCAGGAGTTCAGGCTCCCCATCAAGTACATCAGCAGCATCAACCACAATTGACTGGAGCAAATGCACAGCAACTGATGTTACCACCTCCTCCCCCGAGGTATGATAACTCGGATCGGAGGGATGCAGTACATCAAGTAATGAACCAAGTCCAGGATGTAAGGACAAATCCAGGAAATACTGGACGTAACGATTACAGAGAACATCATCAGTCTTATTGCGTGTTCACAACGGAACAGCATGACAAGCAGAGTGTGCAGCGCCGGCATATGGAAGTAAATGCAGTTATGCCGGCAGTACCAAGATATGTGACATGGTCGGATCAGGAGGTAACTTGGAGCATAAAGGACCACCCCAAAATAATGCCAAATCCAGGATCGTATGCACTCGTGTTGGATCCAGCATTCGTTGGACCAAGAATCAATGTGAAATTTTCAAAAGTCCTCATTGACAATGGAAGCAGTATCAACATCATGTACAAAGATACTATGCATAAACTCGGAATATCGCAGAACATGCTGCAGTCCACGAGGACCACTTTCTATGGGATAGTGCCGGTACTTTCATGCGAGCCCATCGGTAAGGTCCGAGTTGATGTGTTATTCGGCACGAGAGATAACTGCAGAGCAGAGAACTTAGAATTTGAAGTGGTAGATCTGGAAAGTTGTTATCATGCTCTACTCGGACGGCCCGCGCTGGCCAAATTCATGAGCAGTTGTCATGTAAGTTATCTGAAGATGAAGCTACCCGGACCACAAGGAGTAATAACAGTTGCAGGGGATTACAAGAAGTCAATGGAATGTGCTTCAGCCAGATCAAATTTGGCCGAATCATTGGTTATAGCAAGAGAAAAGAGAAGGATTCAAGAGGTAGCAGCCCTCGCTCAGTCGGCACAGCTGAACATGTCGGCGCTGGCCAACCCACATGGCAGTGTCTCCTTTCAGCCGACTAAAGAAACGAAGAAATTTCAGATCGATGAGCAATTCCCAGAGTGTACTGTTACCATTGGTGCAGGCCTGGACGCTAAATAGGAAAGCAAGCTCACCAACTTCCTCCGTGAGAATTGGGACATATTTGCATGGTCAACTCAAGATCTGCAAGGTGTTCCGAGGGAGTTGGCTGAGCAATCTTTGAACGTGAGGCCAGGAGCAAGGCCGGTGAAGCAACCTCTCCGCCGCTTCGCCGAAGACAGGAGAAAAATAATAGGAGATGAAATAGCTCGGCTCCTCGCGGCCGGGTTCATCATGTAAGTGCTATACCCGGATTGGTTGTCGAATCCGGTGCTAGTAGAAAAGAAGAAATATGATCCCAATGTAGCCATTGTATGGAGAATGTGTATCGATTACACCAACCTGAACAAGGCGTGTCCAAAAGATCCTTTTCCATTGCCTAGAATAGATCAAGTCATTGATTTGACCGCTGGTTGTGAGTTATTGTCATTTGTAGACGCGTATTCTGGTTTCCACCAGATACCGTTAAATCCGGCCGATCAAATAAAGATAGCGTTTATTACCCCGTACGGGGCTTATTGTTATCGCACAATGCCGTTCGGCCTGCGGAATGCAGGAGCGACATACCAGAGATGCATGCAAAAATGTCTACACGATCAGATAGGAAAAAATGTACAGGTATACGTAGATGATGTGGTCATCAAAACCAAAGAAAGCAAAACATTGCTGGAAGATATACGGCAAACTTTCACGAACCTGAGAAGGTTCCGAATGAAGCTTAATCCAGAAAAATGTACGTTTGGCGTGCCGGCAGGAAAGTTACTCGGTTTTCTTGTTTCTAGCCGAGGTATAGAGGCCAACCCAACAAAGATAAAGGCAGTAGAAAGAATGGAGTTGCCAAAATGTTTAAATGATGTACAAAAATTCACGGGGTGTCTGGCCTCGCTTAGTCGGTTTGTATGTCGGCTAGGAGAGAAGGCGCTACCACTTTATCAGCTGATGAAGAAGTCAGATAAATTCGTTTGGACTCCACAAGCAGACATCGCATTTCATGAATTGAAAAAGATGTTTGTTACAGCACCCATTTTGGGTTCTCCATTATCAAAAGAGCCTATGTTACTCTATGTAGCGGCTACCAACAGAGTAGTGAGTACTGTAGTCGTAGTGGAACGACATGAAGAGGGTAAGTCGGTTCAGAGGCCGGTGTATTATCTAAGTGAGGTGTTATCCATGTCAAAGCAGAATTACCCACATTATCAGAAGATGGCTTATGGGGTATATATGTCGGCGAAAAAGCTTAAGCATTACTTCGAAGAGCATCCCATCAAAGTGATCTGTGAGGCACCCATAGCCGACATATTGAGCAACAAAGACGCAAGTGGCCGAATAGCAAAATGGGCAATCGAGTTATCACCATACGCTCCACAATTTGATAGAAGAGATGCAATCAAATCTCAGGCGGTCGCCGACTTTTTCGTGGACTGGGCCGAGGTGCAGTATGAGCCACCATTGCCAGATCCAAATTATTGGACTATGCATTTCGATGGCTCCAAACTAAGGAATGGTTTGGGGGCGGGAATAGTATTAACCTCGCCTAAAAGAGACCAACTGAAATATGTGTTACAAATACATTTTGTTGCGTCCAACAACGTAGCCGAATATGAAGCACTGGTCCATGGATTGAGAGTAGCAAAAGAAATTGGCATACGCCGAATCTTATGCTATGGCGACTCGGATCTAGTAGTACAGCAAGTCTCAGGCAGTTGGGACGCTTTAGATGCTAATATGGCTTTATACAGGTTTCACGTGCAGAAGATCAGTGGATACTTTGAAGGATGTGAATTTCACCACGTACCTAGGGCAGAAAATGATGCCGCAGACACATTGTCAAAATTAGGATCAACCCGGCAATCAATTCCTCCGGGTATTGCCCTGGAACACCTCAGGAAACAATCAATAATCCCATCACCAGAATCCGAATCTATCTTTATCCCGGCAAATTCCGCAGAAGGTAGCGCGCCGATGGAAGTAGATCAGCAACATAACTCGGAACCCCCCAAGAGGAGGACAGCCGAGGTAAGCGCAATCATGGGAAAAGCCGAGATATGTATGTCGGGAGAGAACATGGAAATAGACAGTGAGATCACACCAGAAAAAGTCACACCGTTATGGGCGCAACCCATATTTTCTTACCTAAAAGACTCGGCCTTGCCGAGTAATGAGGTATTAGCTAGACAAACTGTAAGGAGAGCAAAAGCTTATACAATCATAAACAATGAGCTATATAAAAGGAGCGTCACAAAGGTGTTGCAGAAGTGTGTGAGTTCGGCAGAAGGTCAGGAGATCCTCCTAGATATACACCAAGGAGAATGTGGGCACCATGCTTCATCTCGTGCCTTGGTCGCCAAAGCATTCAGGCATGGATTTTATTGGCCGACGGCATTAAAAGAAGCAAAAGAATTAGTTAAGAAATGCAATGGGTGTCAGAGATACGCGACCAAAATACACATGCCATCGGCCGAGTTAAAAACAATACCCATCACTTGGCCGTTTTCTGTATGGGGTTTAGATATGGTAGGACCATTTAAGCCGGCACGAGGAGGAATGACCCACATATTGGTTATGGTGGATAAGTTCACAAAATGGATTGAAGTGAAACCAATAAAAAAGTGCGATGGGTCCACAGCAGTGAAATTTCTCAAGGATATTATCTTAAGATATGGGTATCCGCACAGTATTATTACAGATAATGGCACAAACTTTGCAGAAGGAGCTTTTGCCAGATTTTGCCGAGAGAAGCACATAAGACTAGATATTGCCTCTGTGGCTCACCCAGCATCCAATGGGCAAGTGGAAAGGTCTAATGGACTGGTGCTATCAGGAATTAAACCGCGACTTGTCGAACCATTGCAAAGGTCGGCAGGATGTTGGATTGAGGAACTCCCAGCCGTACTATGGAGCCTCAGGACTACCCTGAATAGATCAACAGGTTATACACCATTCTTCCTGGTATACGGGGCAGAGGCCGTACTTCCAGCCGACATAATATATGACTCGCCAAGAGTTACTCAGTATACAACCTCGGAGATAAACGAGATAGCTCGGCAAGATGATGTAGACCTGCTAGAAGAAGCCAGAGAGTTGACATTATCACGATCAGCCATTTATCAACAGAACCTGCGACGATATCACAGCAAGAAGGTGAATCCAAGAGTATTCAAAGAAGGAGATTTAGTCCTCCGACTGGTGCAACGTACGGCCGGCATGCACAAGTTATCACCTCCATGGGAGGGACCATTTATTGTGAGCAAAGCGTTGCATAATGATGCCTATTATCTAATCGACGCTCAGTCCCCCGGAGGGAACAAGGCAGACAAAGCTGGTGAAGAAACGAAGCGTCCGTGGAATGTAGCTTTACTTCGACCATTTTACTCGTAGCATTGTATCTCAAGGTCAAGATCCAATGATATATTGAACCTCGGCGCCCAGAGCACTGACTCGGGGACTGCCATATATTATCTCAATTTCATGTTATGTATTTGAACCTCGGCATCCAGAGCAGTGACTCGGGGACTGCCATATGTTATCTCAATTTCATGTTATGTATTTGGACCTTGGCGCCCAGAGCAGTGACTCGGGGACTGCCATATGTTATCTCAATTTCATGTTATGTATTTGAACCTCGGCGCCCAGAGCAGTGAGTTGGGGACTGCCATATGTTATCTCAATTTCATGTTATGTATTTGAACCTCGGCGCCCAGAGCAGTGACTCGGGGACTGCCATATGTTATCTCAATTTCATGTTATGTATTTGAACCTCGGCGCCCAGAGCAGTGACTCAGGGACTGCTATATGTTATCTTAATTTCATGATTGTATTTGAACCTCGGCGCCCAGAGCAGTGACTCGGGGACTGCCATATGCTGCCTCAGTTTTGTGCTAAGCGCACCCGTATTAGTCTTATACTACTTCTGAAATTGGATTTACATATCGAAGTTTCGCGCGATAAACAATGAGTCAGCGATGGCCATATATTATCACAACGAAGTAGTCAATCTCTGTTCAGAACAGATCAATATTATATGATATTCAGAGCTCGCGCCTGATAAACCATAAAAAAAATGAAGGCAAGGATAAATCCTAAAAGGTCAGGAAATTGAGGGCCAACAAAGCAAGAATTCGGGCGGACACCCACTTAACCAAATGGTAAACAACTACAAGCGTATATGTCACAGTAGTACATAGCAAAAGAAATTTGAATCATACAGAGAATGGACAAATGATTCGCCTACATCGTACTCCCGGCATGCCAGGGATCAGAAATAACTTAGGCATTGTTCGTTGGGGAGGCAGCAACTTGGTCAGGCGCGGGGCACTCCGACGTAGGAGGAACTTCGACCGAGGTTGCCTCGCCCTCCGCAGACCCAGGTGCAACTTCAGCGGAAGCCCGAGGTTGCTCAGGAGCATCAGTCCGCGCGGTAGAATGCCCGGTACCTTTGGAGGAGGACCGCGCATCGCCGTTGCTGTCCGAGCTAGAACTGGAGCTGTCAGATGCGGCCGAGTCATCTTCACCTTCCCCTTGCTCGGCCGAATTATTATCCGAGGCATCCTCAACTATAACCTCCTCATCCGGGTCTGGAAGAAAACTCGGCCCTTCATTCCAAGTGTGCACGTCGGCATACTCGACGAGTTAGAAGGCACGAGCTTGCCGAAGAGCAACAAAAGTGGGATCCTCAACCCAGCGGGAACCAGTGCGCAAATTTCTCAGGATGTCAAGAGAGATGTCTTCATACCATGACATGATAACAGTAAGGGCCATATCGGCACCAGCGCGCCCAACGGATTCCCTCCAAAGACTTAATTGCCTCTCAGATGCCATTAGTCTTTTCACCAGTAGTTTGACCTCGTTGATGTCAGGAGTCCCCGAGGTATTCGGCCAAAGTACATGGTAAGCCCGGATGGCGGCTTGCACCAAGTCCCGGCCCATAATTTTCATCGGACCAACTGCAGCACCAACGGCAACCAAGTAATCCTCCATTGAGTACTCCGAATCAACGGTAACAGGATCACCTCGGTGCACACGAGCTGCAAGAACAGCTTTAGAGCTCACGGGCTTAGCTTCGGGAAAATGATCTGCGCAAAACACGAACAATTCAGGTGGCAGCAGGGACAAAGACAAAAATAATTCGGCTGTGCTAGGAAACTCACGATGAATGTATCTCATCATTATCTGAAGGTCCTTGGCCCAATCAATCTTGCTTTTCTCAAAACGAGCAACTTCCTCGCTCAACCCCTGGGTTTTCAGTTCGGCGGCCTCGAGGAGTTCTTTGTTCTTCTGCAGCTCCAAAGACAGCCGATTCTTCTCCTCGGAAAATTCTTGGTCGACCTTTTCTAGTTCGGATTTCTGAGAGAGCTTAAGGGTATCCAATTCGGCTCGCAGGCGAGCTATTTCATCATCTTTTTCTTGTAATTGCGCCGAATGAATAGTGTTTTGCTCTAAAAAATGCAGCATCACGTCAGGCATGGGCGTGCAATCTTGGTGCGACGCTGCAAAAGTTTGCAACTCGGCTTTACCAGAGCCAAACGCGGTAAGGAAGCTTAGCACACATGTTAAAAGAGAAAAGATGTAAGATAAAAGGGAAACTAACCTTCAAAGCTCTTGACCTTCTTCTCAAGGCGAATATTGAGGTTATTAATGTTACCTGTTCACCAAGAAAGTAAGTCGGCATCTCGCGGACAAATAAATAATAATGTTGGAAATAAGGAAAAGGAACTATCGACATACCAGCTTTCTTTACCACTGGAAGAATTTTCTCGTACTTTTCTTCCAGCTTGCGGTGCGAAAAAAAGCAACCTCTGGAATTCGGCGGTCCGCCGGTCATGTGCAACCTGAGCAATGAGGCAAAACGATAAATCGACAGGATATTCACAGCTAAATCAGATCCGAGTCAAGCAAAACTTAAATCGGATCTAGGTGGCTAGATATTCACAGCTAAATCAGATCCGAGTCAAGCAAAACTTAACTCGGATCTAGGTGGCTAGATATTCACAGCTAAATCAGATCCGAGTCAAGTAGAACTTAACCCGGATCTAGGTGGCTGGATATTCAAAGCAAGATCAGATCCGAGTCAAGCAGAACTTAACCCGGATCTAGGTGGCTGGATATTCAAAGCAAGATCAGATCCGAGTCAAGCAGAACTTAAACCGGATCTAGGTGGCTGGATATTCAAAGCAAGATTAGATCCGAGTCAAGCAGAACTTAACTCGGATCTAGGTGGCTAGATATTCACAGCTAAAGCAGATCCGAATCAAGCAAAAAACTTAATTCCGATCTGCATGGCCAGAAATTCGAACCCTAGAAACAAACCTTAAATTAAATCGAAGATCATTAAACTTCCAAGCATATAACAAGTTATTTCCTTGCAAGTTTCGGGGACTAGAGCATATAGTAACATCTGAGGACAAATTCAAGACTCAGAGAAACAGCAATTACCTCATTCATTTTGTTAGTGTCAAGGATGAACTTGGCAGCATGGTCGAAGCGGCCGCTGATGTCGGAAAGCTGAAAGGGTTGGTTGATGGGATTACCCTCAAACTGATCAGCAGCATTCCAATTATTGGCGTACTCCACCAGCGCGCCGAGGCTGTTCCCGCTTGCTGTCTGAGTTAAGACTTTACCCCGGACATGTTTTGTAACCACAGCGGCCGCAGGGCTCTTATGAAGAGCAAGCTGGGTGCTGGCAGCCGAGGCAACGGAGGATTTGGTAGGCGCAGTCCCCTTGCGCAGCATGTCGGCGATACTAGGCTGAGAAGATCCGGCAAGACCCTTCTGGGAAGAGGAAGCCTTGGTGGAAACAGATTTTCTCGCCTTAGAAGAAGCGTCAACAGGAAGTGACACCTCGGTAGTAGGGACGGCGTCTTCAGGAGCAGCAGGAGTTACGGTAGCAGAAGGCACCGAGATAACGACCTCTTCGGCCGAGGCTGGAGTGGCTGTAGAAACTGCCGGGGTAGATAAAGGCACAGTAGCAGCGCAGGGACCCATAGAAGGGGCGGAGGGTTCGGCAAAAACCTCGGAGGGCCGATTCGAATCCATGTCAATAGAAGGTGTCTCAGGCATGTCGCGACAAAGAGGCGACGAATCCGGAGCTGGAGGAGAAGCAGGACGAGTAGGACTAGGAATCCTGGTATCATCGACGGGCGGAGGAGACGGCAGCCGAATCGGGCGGCTAGTCATGCTAGGACCGCCGGGTTTAACAGAAAGCGGAGCACTGCAAAAATAAGAAAGAAAAATCGTCAGTATGAAAAACAAAAAGAGAGAAACAAGAAATATAAGCAAAAGGGATTTACCCGGCAACCCCAGGCATAGTCTTGCGCCTGGGAGGATTCGGAGCGGACTTCTTCATTCGTTTCTTGGGGACCGTTTCCGAGGCACTAGCAGGAGCCCCGCGTTTCCCCAAGGTAACAGGGGGTCGAGAAGCAATAGGCTCGGCGTCGTGAACCTGACCGGCCGGATTAGCTGGGAAAGTAGAAGCCGGAAATGCATAAGAAATAGGCACTGCAGCAACTACCTCAAGAATTTGGACCTCGTCCGAATCACCTTCCTCCTCGTGCGCCGAAGTCTTGCCACGAGCTCGAGCCGGGGCAGGATCCGACTTAGGGACGAACTCCTCAGAGTCCGGCTCACCAGTATCCGGGGTGCTCCGGTCCGCGGGCCAAGGGAGCAACAGAACTTCGGCATCCTCATTCTTCTACTCTGCGAACCTCTGCAAGACGAGGAAAAAGAAAGTTAGATGAACCCGTTACGAAAACAATGGAATAGCAGAGCGTTATTGATTAAGCTCACCTCGGGAGGCGGATGATCGCGGGTGAACGGTTTCAATCCCCAAGCCCAATCCTCAGGCATCTCCGTCTTAAAGATAGCTCGGACGCGCTTATAGATAAGGTAGTTGTCCAGCTCCACGGTCGAGACTCGATTAGGGTCAAGGGGACCACTCATGTAGCACAGCTTGTGAGTCTGCTTCTGGAATGGGCAGATCCGGCTACTAATAAAAGTAACCATCAGATCTTCGCCGCATAACCCGGCGCGGATCAACTCCTTAAGCCGAATCTCAAAAGCCTCGACCAAGGCATGAGTTTTCCTCGGATTGTAGAGCCAGTTCACTTTAGAAGGCGGACCAATTGATAATGCAGGGAGCCGAATCTTGTCCTCTGCCCCTCTGTTCTTGACGTAAAAGAACGATTTGTGCCACTTCTTGAACGACTCTAACCCGGTGACACGAGGAAATACGGACTTCCTCCGAGGTGTAATAGACGCTGCCCCACATTGGGTAAGCGATTTCTCGGAAGGGTGAAGAGATTTTTCAGGGACTACGTTGGAGCGAATCTGGAAGAACTTCGACCAGACGTGCACTGATGGCCACAGGCCGAAATATCCCTCCGAAGCGGAGATGAAAGCAGAGAGAGAAGCGATGGCGTTCGCAGGAAGATGATGCGGCTGAAGGCCGAAGTAGTCGAGAAATTCTCTAGCGAAATCGCTAAGAGGGAGACCAAAGCCACGCGCGAAGTGCGACATAAAAACCACATACTCGCCCTCCCTAACATCCGGAGAGGACTCGCTGCCGGGTAAGCGGCAAGAGACCTCGGCGGGAATTCTTCGAGTTCGGATAAGCCATTCGATCTCACGGCGTGTAACAGAAGAGCCCTGCCACGAGCCTCGCTCGGGCCCAGAGCCAGCGTCGTCATCCTCTACCAGAGCGCCGCTAAACGAACTAGACATGGGTGCGCCGGAAAGATCGCCGGAAGAAGAGCTGACGGCGGAGGGGAGTTTAGAGCTGCAAGGCCCCGTCGGGACTTTGCACGAGAACAATGGCAAAGAACCAGAGGAACCGCCGCACGAGCGCAAAATCGAAACGGAGGAGTCTAGGGCAAAATCCAGGCAATGCGACCGGAGAGGACTCACCGGCGACGGAGCCGAAGCCGCTGAGCGCAGGCGAGGCAGGCAGAACGGCGCGGCAGAGTCCTCGCCGACGGTAGCTCTGGTAAGCGCGCGGTGGCGGAGCTGCGAGAGGACGCGCAAGCGGAAGGCAGGAGGAGGACGGAGACGAGCGAGAAGGGGAAAAGTAAATTCCCAAACGCCGTCCCCCTCTTTATAGTCGAGCCACGAACAAGGTAGTGGGATCGTGGGTGTAGCAGTTGACCGTGTAGATCGTGGGTGCGGCACGAACGCACGACGATAAGTGGAGCCACACCAACGTCCACACAGGAAGGAAGAACGTTACGATCCCCCAGGGAAACGGCACACGAGGCGTCGCAGCGGCGGCGCAGCAGGTACAAAGTTAATTGTAGCCTGTCAGTAAGTACTGTAGAGGGACCAAAAAACTAGAAGAACGATGATGGGGGTGACACGTAGGACAAGGTGTACGAGAGAAGGAACAAGTACACCTCGGACGAGAAAGAGATAACTCGGAAACAAAACTGAAAAATGTGAGGAAGCTGATACGACCCGGCCGAAGTTATCGACAGGGCCACACTAGCTTCGGGGACTAATGTTGGGGGGGTGACTCCGGGTAGGTCAAAGACGGGGAAAGATAGAAGTACGATCCCAGTCTGGTTTCCGAGTTGCAGTCTAAGTCAGCCGAATCATGAAGAGGTCGGCCGACATGCAGAGGCGAGAGATCCGTATATGTATATTGAGATATTACCCGGCCGAGATACTGCGTAAGTCGGCCGGATTAGCCTGAGTATACTTGATGCAGGTAAAGGACGATCCAAGCTACGCGGGGGAGGTCCGAATTATACGTGGCTTGCAGGAGAAGGAGAAGCCAGAAGTCAAGCCCTAGAAGCAAGCTAGGGAGAATCTAAGCAGTGCCAAGCGCTACGGACAAAGGCGCAGAGCTATAGAGAGGCAGGAGAAGGTCACGAACAAGGTAGTGGGATCGTGGGTGTAGCAGTTGACCGTGTAGATCGTGGGTGCGGCACGAACGCACGACGATAAGTGGAGCCACACCAACGTCCACACAGGAAGGAAGAACGTTACGATCCCCCAGGGAAACGGCACACGAGGCGTCGCAGCGGCGGCGCAGCAGGTACAAAGTTAATTGTAGCCTGTCAGTAAGTACTGTAGAGGGACCAAAAAACTAGAAGAACGATGATGGGGGTGACACGTAGGACAAGGTGTACGAGAGAAGGAACAAGTACACCTCGGACGAGAAAGAGATAACTCGGAAACAAAACTGAAAAATGTGAGGAAGCTGATACGACCCGGCCGAAGTTATCGACAGGGCCACACTAGCTTCGGGGACTAATGTTGGGGGGGTGACTCCGGGTAGGTCAAAGACGGGGAAAGATAGAAGTACGATCCCAGTCTGGTTTCCGAGTTGCAGTCTAAGTCAGCCGAATCATGAAGAGGTCGGCCGACATGCAGAGGCGAGAGATCCGTATATGTATATTGAGATATTACCCGGCCGAGATACTGCGTAAGTCGGCCGGATTAGCCTGAGTATACTTGATGCAGGTAAAGGACGATCCAAGCTACGCGGGGGAGGTCCGAATTATACGTGGCTTGCAGGAGAAGGAGAAGCCAAAAGTCAAGCCCTAGAAGCAAGCTAGGGAGAATCTAAGCAGTGCCAAGCGCTACGGACAAAGGCGCAGAGCTATAGAGAGGCAGGAGAAGGTCACGGAGGTGACAGTCGAGAAGACCGAGGCGCACAGGAGGGTCCCTCTGGAACCTTGCCGTCGTTAGAGGGGCGACAGGGAAAGGAGGGCGCCGAACTACTATATTGGGACAAGCATATTCTTCGAATATGCTTGCCACGTCAGCCCTAAACGAACTCAGGGCTCTCCCTTATAAGGAGGGGCCTGGTCTCAGAGAGGGGCATCGAGGAAATTTAGAGCCGTTAGGCTGGTGAAGTTCTTCTCTACTCCCTGTATACAGCTCAAGGAGCACTTGTAGTCCAAGGGAGAAGAAATAAAGTCCTTTGCCTTACTCTTATGTGTGTAGAATCAACTACATCTTCCCTCCCCAGATCCCACTAGCATCCATTGGCCTCATACTTTAGCCTACCCATGGCATCTGCCGTGAGACCACCACGACATAGTCAACTATATAGTGGAAGACCCATGCATTGGCATCTTCAGGTTAACTAGAATTGTGTAAGGGAACTTGAAACCCTACATTGGTGCCTGGATGACAAGCTAGCATTGTGTATTGGGAGGACTTCTATGGAAAGACTTTGTCACATTCTCAATCTTCCAGTACTCCATCTTGGTGAGTACTTATCCAGCGGCCACAGGTGGCATCAAGATGAGATTGTGTCATGTGGGTAAAGTGTACAACTTCTACAGAAGATCAAAATTCTAAGTACTTAGCCGTGTCCTCGGTTATGGACAATACTGAGCAACTAAGGCCTGAAGCTATGGAAGATCTCGACATTCCAATTTCTCAAAGTTAAAACTTGATGGTGACAACAAGGGATTTTGAAGCACTTGGAGTTTTCCAAGAAGTTCAGAAAGGTTTTGACAAAAGATTAAAACTATTTTGAAAAGATAGGACAAAAATATATTGCTTTCTGCAAAAGAGCCTAAACCCTACATAGCCAAATATGCATGTAATGATAGGATCCACATAATTCTACATAGTAGTGAAACTTGCCAATACAATTCAAATGTATTGACCCTTGTGGCTGCAACTTATTATGTTGCAGGTTTGTTTGATGTTAGTGAAGTGTGTTGAATAGGATTACAAGTCTACAACCAACATGATTGCCTGTGGCACTTTGAAGATGAAGGACCCCATGCTTTATAGATATTCTGCTGCAATGTAATGTGATAGCCAAATGAGCTATGTAAGATGTAATGAATTATTTTATTCCTGGTTATAAAGTTGTATTATGACCTTTGTTTCTTGATATTACATCTTAAATGTGGATGCTAGCTATTGATCCAGGGACTAGCATTGTAAACACAGGGATCTCTACCTTATTAAAGGTTGGGAACCTTACACCAAAGATCATGATATCACTTTACACCACCAAGATGAATAGTTTATAAGATTCATGATAACTCGAGAAGAAAGAAACTTCATGCTCAGACTCCATGTACTTGGCACAATAGATCGATTGCTCTACTTTAAATGTTCTCCTTGATGTTCAAGATACTGATATCGAACTTTTAACAAGCCTTCAATTAGTAAAGGTCAGACTTCGGATCCAATGAAAACCATAAGAACAGTTCCTTTAATAATTCATAGAAGCAGCCTTTTCAAAAGTGGTTGTGATTGCTGATTCAAGAGAGTATGGCAATAGGTCTTCCGACTGACTGTGCCAACCATTACATCAATCTTGTCAGAGTTACAATAGACCTACGTCGTAACCTTGTGGAACACCAATCATTATTGCTTCTTGAGATTCATCTTTGATTAAGTGGAGAGATACTCTTGACTCAGTAGGTCCGAATATAAAGTGTGCAACATTTACCGCAAATGTAAAGTTACTAGATTCTCAAGACACGGACTTCAATGACAAGCTCCAAAAGATGATCTAGATTACAAATTCCTTGTATTAGCAAGTTATCAAAAGATAATTGCACCTACATGAATTGTTTACAACAATTACAACTGAATCCTTATTAGGAAACATTTAGGAGGATATTGAAGTTTTGTTGGACTTCTTATCTTCCGTGAAAAAATCAATCAGTGGCTTCGTGTGCTTGGAGGATCTTCTTGACATGTGAAGGTATCAACCTACCATATCAAGAATACCTCGCACGTGCTTGAAAACTTGGAATGATTTCCGAGGAAACAAAGACAACTCTACTCAAATCCACGTGGACATCTCTCAACATTTACACGTGAACTAGAGAAGGTTACTTCTAACATCCAGAACAGATACTTTGGAATGACCCAAAGATGGTTCTCAAAAGTTTACAATATTAATTCCACATGTTCCATATGGATCTAATATAACATGAAGAAGTTAAGAATGTCATCGATGAGCTCAATAACAAACTTAACTATACACTCCAAGACGATGGAGTCATATGTTGCCTGAACAAAGCATAACTGTTGGTCAGACCGAAGACATGAGGATGTACTCTAGTGAAACATCACAAGTAGCAACACCATCAAGATAGTTCTTGGAACTGAGTTTGATTTGATGATAGCCCAAACTCAAATCAAAGGAAGGAAAGATAACATATCCTCAAAGGAGATACTATCTTGCTTCAACACGTACACAACTAGATATCCCTTTAAGAAGGAACTGAGTTGGATGGAACTTTTGTCTTACAACTCTCCAAGTTGATGTTTAAGCTTAACCAACTAGTTCAGGGGCATCCAGTATGGATCCTTGGAGAAAGGAGTGGTTTAAATAAACAGCTTACTCAAGAACTGGACAACACGGTCATGTGGCAACATGGAGATACTTCTAGAAAAACATCCAGAATATCACGAACCACCGATATGTCACCTAGTTTGAGAGGAATCTTGCTGGGTAAAGCAAGAAGACATAGTCTCATAGCTTCGGCATGAGCCTATCTCTTTGACTGAAGAGGTGCACCAGAATAATGGACTTCGTAACACAATCATCCTTTGCTTAGTGATAGGATTAACCAATCACGCTAAGAATGACACAATGTCCTTAAAGTTCAAAGCAATAAGAATTTCTAAGAATCTTAGATGGTCACATCATTACGCACACGCAACATTCCTGAGCGCAAAAGCTCAGATGAAGGGTGGGTAATATCTGTAAGAGCATCACTTCATTAAGAGGGTCATGAGACTCAGCACGACCTCTTAGTATAGAAAGGGTGTGATACTTTAGGGTAGAACAGAACGTAAGATAATCAACTCTTATTGATCTGTGGATTACAACACTTTGACTTGGTCTTAGAAATAATGAGGTACTGGAGTTTGTTTCTCCTGACATCCCGAACTAGTTTGTCTTGACGGACCACAAGAGTATGTTGCATCTGGAGACACCAATGCACATTTACTACTTGACTACCAACTGGTAGACAAAGGTCGGAAAGCAACAAGGGAAAGTAACATGCCCAGGACAGAATCCCAAGATGTGGATGCATAAGTCAACAATCTTCTGAGGACCAATGGAGGAAGAATTAAGGTGTGGCAGAATCACGATTTTAGAAGTGATACTCACGAAGAGCACCCTTGTCCTGATCTATTTGGTTCCATTAAAGAACATTTTTCATAGCATGTGGTAGGGGACGTCCTTTATCATCATTGTTCAATAGCGAAAATATCCACTAGCTTGAAGGCTATACTAGAAGGTACTAGCCATCCTAAAGTAATGTGTGAACATTTACCACGGGGGTCAAAGAAATGGATCTTGGGTTAAAGGTCAGCTTCATGTACAAGATTCTCAACACCAGATTCCCACACAATCGGGGATCTTAAGTTCAAGTCCAAGGGTTAAAACCCAAAGAAAGGAGTAACTACTACTTGAGTTAGAGTGGGTACACTACAAGATAGTAATCACAAGGTAGCTTCCAAAAGAAGATACAACTTCTGAAGTACCCAAATAGATAAAAAGGAGGCACACGAGGTGAAAGGAAACTTCGAGGCCTAGAACAAAACATTGTGGAACCATGAAAATGATGTTGTGGTCCCATAAAATAGAGATATCATGATGGAAAGAAATCTCTTGAGTGAAACGGAACAAGGGAAACAAGGAACACACAACACACACAACTCTAGAGAATTTAACACTAGGTCAACTGGTTGAGAAACGACATGCCCAGAAGGCACCTAAGCTTTGAAAAACGAGATGAGATAGCAAAACTTTTTGGAATCAACACAAGATAAGATGACCCAAGAAGAACCAGAATGCGTATGTCGAATGGAACGCCCAAACTATGTGACTCATGGAATCTACTAGGCAAGTTAGTTGTTCGAGGGGGTTTCCAGGCCCCCGTGTGGTTGTACGCTCGTCTTGGTTCAAGAGGCAAGAACTCAGATCCTAGTAGTGGCAGGTATGGGACTACAAAAACCACAACCCACTGTGGCCTCCCATAAAGGCCTTAACATGTTTAACTTTCATCTCTGATCATACCACGTCATCCTTTCATACTAGGTTAATTAGCATCTATGGTTCATCAACCGGATGGACCAGTAGTAACAACTAAACATGGCAAAGCGCAACAAATGTAATAGCTCTAACAACGCTTCACAAGCCAAAACCTAGTTATGCTAGGAGGAGTGGATCAGGGAATATAGGCTACAATGGTAACATGCATCAGATATGATTACTCTACCTATCGATAAAAGACTTTGGAACCGCATGCAAATGGCAATAATGTAAATTCTTTGGAAGCATAGGATTCATATGTATGTATGGGGCTTCGCTTGCCTTTGCCAGTTGATAACCAGAAAGTAGAGCTTCGGACATGTGGTACTTGACTTGGTTATAGTTGATCAAGTATTGGTCTTTGATCTTCGACGGTGTTGATCTTGGTCTTCAATCTCGATCTTGATTTTGATATCATATTCTACCGGAGAAGAACCAAACAACGGAAAGAAAGGGAAACGATCAACACATGGCATCGATGCAATTCTCAAGCAAGGATGATGATATGACAAGTTAATTTTTATTGAAATTGAAATAAACCCCTAAGGCATCCTTGACAATTTAATCGGTGTCCCGAGGGGTACAAACCCTAATTCGAGAAAACCTCGGAGGAATATGAGAGGGGTTATATTGTTGTTCTAATTATACTTGTAATAGAAGTTGCTTATAATTGCATGATTATAACTTAAAGAGGTATATCTTATTTTTCTGAACATTTCGATATATTATACATATTTTTCTGACTTATAAATAATTAGTTATTGAATTTACAAGATTTAAATCCATTTTAAATCATTTTAGGAAATTATAAACATTTTTGGAATATTTAAATTATTTTCCAACTTGGGTCCATCGTGTCATTAGTTAATCATTTTAGAAAACAATTATGGAAATTGTTAAAATGCTGATAGGGGTGGCCCACAGGGGTATTTATAAATTCTAGAAAACATTTTAAAATTAAAGAAAAGGGGTTATGAAATCATGATGAAATCATCCATGGCCTTGCTCCTAGATCGAGCTCGGGCTCAGTGCTAGGGGAGATGTGGGGCGACGGGAGCGGGCGCTGGACGCGAACAAGCTAGAGGATCCAGAACGTGTTGGCGTGGCTTGCGTATGGTCATCGGAGAGGCACCGGCGACGACGAACAGTGGCGGGGCTCGCAGGCGGCTACGGAGGTGGTGATACAGAGAGGGATAGGGGAATCAAGGAGGGCCACGAGGACCATGAGCCCACTGGGAAGCTGGTAGAGGGGTCTAGGTGGCGAGGCGAGCACGGAGAGCACCGGAATCGACGATGAACACGACGGCTAGTGTCGTGGGAATGGTCACGGCAGATGCTGAAATCGGTAGCGAGTAGTAGAACGAGGGGCAAGGGCGGCCAGCCATCTGCGGTGCGAGATGAGGGCGGAAACACAGGGTTTTACCCAGGTTTGGCCCCCCAGAGGGTAAAGACCTACTCCTGCTAGATTGTATTATGATGGTGGTACAATGGGGAGAGCTCGGCGGCTAGGCAGCGAGTCGCTTGGGTGTATGATGGAACGTATCTCTACACGCCCTGTAGGGAGGTTTATATAGACTCACCTCCCCTAGGGTTTACATATCTCAACCGAATCAGTTAAGGCTTAGGTACTCGTTTAACCTAATCCGATTGGGCCTATCTACTCGCCTAGGCCTTCAGCTTCCAGTCGCTTGGATCCACACCAGGCCTGGATCCAGTCGCCGTCTTGCAGGCCCACTCGCTAGTTCCTGGGCCAATCGGAAACGTCCTGCTGGGTATACCCCGGTTGGCATATCCCCATCATCTAGAGTCGGGGAAGGCGTAGATGTCCTGCTTGATTGCGGGCTTCCACGGCCAATTCCTCCGGGGAAGATGATCTGTGCGACGGGGAGGTTCCAAAGGCATCCTCAGTTGGGTGTGAGCTAGCCTGGGACGGAGGTGATGGCGCTGCGTCAACGTGGAGCGCTTCGTCAGGAAACCCCAAGAGCAAGGTATGATGCAGCACAACACCAAGTCTTCCCTCAGTAAGAAACCAAGGTATCGAACCAGTAGGAGGAAGGAAACGTCTCAAAGGTGTTGCAAGCAACGTGGAAACCTTCACAACACAAACTCAAGACTTTGCCTCAACTAACAGTGAGGTTATCAATCTCACCAGTTGCTGTAACAAAGGATTAACTGTATGGTGTGGAAGGTGATGATGGTTTGTAGCAAGTAAACAGTAATAGTGGAAGATGTATCAATGGTAAAGATTGGACTAGGGTCCATAGTTCACTAGAGGTGTTCTCCTTAGATAAACAAACATGGCATGTTGGGTAAACAAATTACAGCAGGGCAATTGACAGGTGTCGGGGATATGACCCCGGGTACCATAGAGCCGAGGTGTAAAGATATTCTGTACAATGAATTGTTGTTTGAATAGAGCTTATATGGAAGAGAAATGTAAAGAGGAATGAGAGAATAATAATTAGATAAAGAAAATGGGGAATAAGATGCGCATGGGCCGACTTAGGGAAGATTCAGTTCATACAGATCACTGCCACACCGAATTTCCCCACCCATGGGCTGAATCAGAGCAGCAGGAGCCGAATCAGGCTTATTCCCCGCGTGGGCCGGATCATCTAAACCTCGGCCTAGTCAAGCTCTACCGCACAGTGCCGAACTCATCGTTGCTCCACCTCGCCATCACTCCTTGCTCCCGCCAGTACCAGCGAGCCAAGCGATGCTCCCGCACCAACACTCCCGAGGATTCTCGTGCCGACAAATCCCACACCTCGCCATCGTCTCCCAGATGGGACAAGTAAGGAGGACCTCGTACCACCGCGGGCTCGGTGCGCTCAAGCACCACCTCGACAGCTGGCTTCCCCGCGTGGGCCGGCTGGAGCAATATCGGCCCAACGGCGGGCTTCACCAGGACCCCGACGTCCCCTTGACCCGGCTGGGCCTCGGGAGGAGATCCGAACAGGCCTGCTCGACCCGGTGGAAGCTAGGGTGTCCCGGCTGGGATCCCTCCATCATGGGCCAAATGAGAAGGGTCGCAGCTAGGCCTTTATCTTTATTCGACAGTGAGGAAATAAAGACCCGGCTGGGCTTTCTTGCTCCCAGGCCGACTCAAGCTGGCCATAGGCCGAACTACAATTTTGCCTGGGGCGTCCAGGCTAAATCAGACTACCCCAGATGCCCTATTATCCATTCCCAAACGCATCCAGAAATCTACAAGGACTCGCCATCGAGCCAGGAAGAACTCTTCAAGTATCGTGACAGTCTTGGGACGCACATGGCTCAGACTGGCACATGCAACAAGGAATATGCCCATGGAATCTAGTAATATGCTAAGGAATATGCCTTGGCATCTCCAAAGATGCCAAGGCATATGCTAAGCATCTAAGAAGATGCCAGGAATATGTTGTCTATATACCAAGCGTGTAGAACAAGTCTTGTCCCCTGGGCTCCCCTTTATATGGAGCACTAGGGGGATCGTTGCCCAGGGAGGCCCCTAAGAGCTCCTCTCCTCTATGCTGACTAGGAGCTCTCCTTCTTATTCCTTTTCCACTCTCACAGAGAGATCTAGATAGAGGCATAGGAAATACATCTCAAGGAGCGTCATTGTAGCCACAAGTATGGCAAGATTATAAGAGATTGGATGTAGAAAAAGAGGTGTTATATCAACATGAGAGCCTCAACTCTAGATATATCGTATTTCTCTTTGTTCATACGAGTGCGGTCTTCACTGCATCATCCCTCCCCGGATTCCTCCACGTCCATCGGCCCCAACTTTAGCCTACCCATGGCATATGCCGTGATACCACCACGACATTTGGCGCCCACCGTGGGGCTTTTTAGTGGCGTTGGTTGGGTTTCCATCCGAACAGGAGCATCTTCATCAACCTCTGCTTCATAAGAGCTTCTTCAACTTCTCCAAGCATACAAAGATCAAAGAGGTGATCACAAGGGTCTCCAAGTCTGACTCAGCAAGGCAGGTAAGACTCAGCGAGCATGGCTCAAATTCTTCTTCGAGCATACTGTAAGTACCACATAGCTCGGTCACCAACACTCGATCGTTCACCCCGGGAAGAAAATAACTCAACCCGGGGACTAGCCAATATATCCATAGAGTCACCTTTAGATGGAAAAAGCATCAGATAGTTCAGACTAATTTCTGACTCAGCTTGTTTATGATTCGGATTAGCCTTTGACTTAGCTTACCAGCTTATTTATGATTCGGATTAGTATTTGACTCATCTTGTTTATGATTTGGATTAGCCTTTGACTTAGCTTACCAGCTTATTTATGATTCGGATTAGTATTTGACTCGGCTTGTTTATGATTTGGATTAGCTTTTGACTCAGCTTACCAGCTTATTTATGATTTAGATTAACCTTTGACTCAGCTTGTTTATGATTCAGATTAGCTTTTGACTCAGCTTACCAGCTTATTTATGATTCAGATTAGTATTTGAGTCAGCTTGTTTATGATTCAGATTAGCTTTGGACTCGGCGTACAAGCTTATTTATGATTCGGATTAGAATTTGATTTAGCTTACCAGCTTATCTTTGATTCGTACTAACATTTGATTCAGCTTGCCAGGGTATATTATAACTCGGATTAGAACGTTTGATTCAGCTTGCCAGCTTATCTTTGATTCGGACTAACATTTGATTTAGCTTGCCAGCTTGCCGGGTTATGTAATGACTCGGATTGATATATAATTCATCTTGCCAGGTTATCTTATATCTCGGATGGCTATATGCCTGCATATCATATCTCAAGTTTATAACTCGGATCTACATCTCGGATAATATCTCTGGGCGATTAGCCCTATTATCATATCCCAAAACTTTATCTCAGATCCATATCAAAGGCAATTTACCATCATCTCATCAGATCAAGTTATACCTCAGCAATCAGATAACTCGGATTTGAATCATATGACTCGGATTTTGAGTCAAACGACTTAGATTTGAGACGTAAGTCAAATTTGAGTATTATAACTCGGATTTGGAATCAGATGATTCGGATTTGGAATCGGATGACTCAGATTTGAGTCATATAACTCGGATTTGAGTCAAACGACTCAGATTTGAGATATAAGTCAAATTTGAGTATTATAACTCGGATTTGTAATTAGATTATTCGGATTTGGCATTAGATGACTCGGATTTGAGTCATATAACTCGGATTTTGAGTCAGATGACTCAGATTTGAGATATAAGTCAGATTTGAATAAGATAACTCGGATTTAGAATCAGATGACTCAGATTTGAGTCATATAACTCGGATTTTGAGTTAGATGACTCAGACTTGGGACATAAGTCAGATTTGAGTGAGATAACTCGGATTTGGAATCAGATGACTCGGATTTGAGTCATATAACTCGGATTTTGGGTCATATGACTCGGACTAAAAACATAAGTCAAATTTGAGTAATATAACTCAGATTTAACATCAGTTGATTCGGATTTGGAATCAGATAACTCAGATTTAAGTCATATAACTCGGATATTGAGCCAGATGACTCGGATTTGGGGCACAAGACGGATTTTAGTAATAAAACTCTAGAAAGATAAGTCGAACATAAACTTACCCAAAGAGGTTAAAAGACGAGTGCCAAAAATGTCCAGAAGTCATAAACTTACCCAAAGAGGTTAAAAGACCAGCGCCAAAAATGGCCAGAAGTCGTAAACTTACCCAAAGAGGTTAAAACACCAGTGCCAAAAATGGCCAAAAGTCATAAACTTACCCAAAGAGGTTAAAAGACCGGTGCCAAAAATGGCCAGTAGTCATAAACTTACCCAAAGAGGTTAAAAGACCAGTGCCAAAAAAGGCCAGAAGTCATAATTTAACCGAAAGGGTTAAAAGAGTAGTGCCCTAGAAGGCTAGAAGTCATAACTTACTCAAAAGGGTTAAAAAGAATGGTACCCGTAAAGACTGGGTGTAACTAACTTACCTAAAAAAGTTATATGTCCAAGAGATATATGACGAGGAAAGTATATGTCGGAGGGTAACTCTGGAAATAATAAATATAAATCCTATGCACGACTCTACGAGTCCTACATAACCTCGGGGACTAATGTTGGGGATATGACCCCGGGTACCCTAGAGCCGACGTGTAAAGAGATTCGGTACAATGAATAGTTGTTTGAAGAAAGCTTATATGGAAGATAAATGTAAAGAGGAACGAGAGAATAATAATTAGATAAATAAAATGGGGAATAAGATGCGCATGGGCCGACTTAGGGAAGATTCGGTCCATACATTTCACTACCACACCGAATTTCCCCACCCATGGGATGAATTAGAGCAGCAGGAGCTGAATCAGGCTTATTCCACGCGTGGGCCAGATCATCTAAACCTCGGCCCAGTCAAGCTCTACGCACCATGCCGAACTCATCGTCGCTCCACCTCGCCATCACTCCTCGCTCCCGCCAGTACCAGCGAGCCAAGCGGCGCTCCCGCGCCAACACTCCCGAGGATTCCCGTGCCGACAAATCCCACGCCTCGCCATCGTCTCTTGGATGGGCCAAGTCAGGAGGACCTCGGCCCACCGTGGGCTCGGTTCGCTCAAGCACCACCTCGACAGCTGCCTTCCCCGCGTGGGCCGGCAGGAGCAATCTTGGCCCACCGGCGGGCTTCACCAGGACCCCGACGTCCCCTTGACCCGGCTGGGCCTTAGGAGGAGATCCGAACAGGCCTGCACTATCCGGTGGAAGACAGGGTGACCCGGCTAGGCTCCCTCCATCATGGGCCGAATGAGAAGGGTCGCGGCTGGGCCTTTATCTTTATTCGGCAGTGAGGAAATAAAGACCCGGCTGGGCTTTCATGCTCCCAGGCCGGCTCAAGTTGGCCATAGGCCGAATTACCATTTTTCCTGGGGTGTCCAGGCCGAATCAGACTACCCCATATGCCCTATTATCCATTCCCAGACGCATCCAGAAATCTACAACGACTCACCATCGAGCCAGGACAAACTCTGCCAGTATCGTGCCAGTCTTAGGACGCACATGGCTCAGACTAGCATATGCAATAGGGATTATGCCTATGGCATCTAATAATATGCTAAGGAATATGCCTTGGCATCTCCAAAGATTCCAAGGCATATGCTGAGCATCTAAGAAGATGCCAGGAATATGGTGTCTAGATACCCAGCGTGTAGAACAAGTCTTGTCCCCTAGGCTCCCTTTTATAAGGAGCACCAGAGGGATCGTTGCCCAGAGAGGCCCCGAAGGGCTCCTCTCCTCTCTGCTCATTAGGATCTCTCCTTCTTCTTCCTCTTCGACTCCCACAGAGAGATCTAGATAGAGGCATAGGAAATACAGCTCAAGGAGCATCATTGTAGCCACAAGTATGGCAAGATTATAAGAGATTAGATGTAGAGAAAGAGGTGTTATGTCAACATGAGAGCCTCAATTATAGATATATCGTATTTATCTTTGTTCATACGAGTGAGGTCTTCACTGCATCATCCCTCCCCAGATTCCTCCACGTCCATCGGCCCCAACTTTAGCCTACCCATGGCATATGCCGTGATACCACCACGACAACAAGACTGGGCAAGGCATAACAATGCAATACTAGACATAAAGATCCTATGAGATTCGATTGCGCAATACAACAAGATACATAGACCGCCATCCAACTGCATCTATGACTATAAGTCCACCTTTGGGTTATCATCCGAACCCCCTCTAGTATTAAGTTGCAAGCAACGGACAACTGCTTTAAGCGAAGTGTGTAAGGTAAATAATCCACTTGTTCCATGAACAAGAGACCGTCGTTTTCTCCCTAGTGGCAGCAGCAAATCTACAACCTTAGAGATTTCTTTCACTTCCCTTGATTAAATAGAGGCATGAACCCACTATCGAGCATAAATACCCCCTCTTGGAGTCACTAGCAACTACTTGGCCAAGATAGCTACTAATAACATAGAGCATGCAAGATCTCAAACAACACATACATGATAGAGTCAATAAGACCAAACCATTAATCAATCTGACATAGTAGTCTCAATATCCATCGGATCCCCGCAAACACAACATGCATGATTACAAATAAGATCTTGATCATGAACGGATCTTGATCATGAACGGAGCACACAAGATCTAGACATGAAAGCACAAAGGAGGAGATACAACCATCTAGCTACTACATGGACCCGTAGTCCAAGGTGGAACTACTCACACTTCATACCGGAGGCTGGCATGATGAAGAAGAAGGCCTCCGGGATGATCTCCCCTCCAGCAGGGTGCTGGGAAGAGCTTCATATCCCCCCCCCCAATCTAAGGACGATGGTGGCGGCGGCTACAGACGGTTTCGTGGAATATTGATCGGGTTCTTAGGGTTTAGGCATCGGGGCTTCTTATAGGCGAAGAGGCGAGGCTGGGAGGCGGCCAGGGGGGCCACACCCTGCCCAGGCGCGGCCCACGGTGGGCCCATGCCTGGGGGGTGCAGCCTCCCTGTGGCGCCCCTCCGTCTCTCCTCTGGACTCCGTGTTCTCCTCGGTGAAATATTGACTCTGGCTTTTGTCCCGTCCAATTCCGAGAATATTTCCTTACTAGCTTTTCTGGAACCAAAAACAGCGGAAAACAGGCAACTGGCACTGTGGCAACTTGTTAATAGGTTAGTACCAGAAAACATATGAAAAGCACCTCAAAGTGTGGACAAAACAAAGCAAAGTAGATACTAAACAAGCATGGAACATCAAAAATTATAGATACGTTTCCGACGTATCAAGCATCCCCAAGCTTAACTCCTGCTCGTCCTCGAGTAGGTAAGTGATAAAAGAATAATTTAATAGGTGACATGCACCATCAAAACCAAGATCAAACCATTTACAAGCATTGAAAGATGGGATCAAATAACTCTAAACATCTGCATGAAAGATGGAGTTCTAACAATAAGACAAAGTAACTATGCATGCAACATGAAAGGCTACAAACAAAGGTCATGAATAACATGCATTGAAAAACGTTTGTTTGTTTCACATACAGAAAACATGGCATAGTGGCATTCAGCTTGTCCCTCATGGAGTATCAAATATATGCATAGGACACCTTCAAAGTTCATAAGAGTGACTAGATACAAATAGCACAAAAACAAGCAATATCAACAATATGCATCAATCAATAAGTTTTGGGACACTGCACATCGAACTAAGAATGGCAACTATGCTCTCTTAACTGGTGCCTAAAGGTAGAAGGTGGAGACTCAATATAATAGTGGAAGAAAGTCCCTTCATAAAGGGAAGCAGGGATTTCAAGTTTCAAAAAGAGCTTCCAAAAATTATGGTACTTGTTAGCTTTCAGCCCTCATTGCCCCTATCATAAGCATCTTGAAGTGATTAAGGTTAAAGTGAACAAACTATGGAGTATATGCTTGACAAAGTATAAGTTGGCAATCTCATGTCCCTTGAATATGAGGGCCACAGCTCATGCTACTCAAATTTAGTCACCGGTAAGTTCTTGTCCTAGTAAGTACATGTGTATCATAGAGAACCGCCAACAGGGTACCCCTTGCACATGGTACAGGAGCTATCCCATAACCAAAATGACAAGGCAAGCAGACAATGAGCATCTCAACAATCTTTTTATTTGCTATTTGCATAGGTTTTTATTGAGGATGCTTCACAGATTGCACATTATGGTGATGCTGCAAGTTTCCACCATGATTAGGCATGGCTTAGGCTAGCGGCCCAAGCATTTCTCTAACACAAAATACATAACTCCATGGACTTACAAGCTCCCTTTTTATTTCACACTCGCGACATCCATAGACAAAAGAGAATGATATCAACTATGTACAAAGTACAAGTGCAATGTTGAAAACGTTACCCATGACAACATGGTTCTACTAATTACAACGTATAAGTGCAAGCATATACAACATAGATGACACAATGGTTCAAGTTTATTAGGGGCAAGGAATATAAAGTGTGCCATCAAGTTCGTGAGAGCATTAATCACTAAGTTTTCACATATCAAAATACTTCTTAATTGGAAGATAGCTGAAAACAAGAATATACTTGGAATGGTGTAACACACCATGCATCGGAATTTATAGTGGACACTTTGGAATAACTTGGTTTTTGGGGAGTTGGAAGCATGAGTAGAGCTTACTCATACAAGTGGAGGCTAGCAAAAGACTGGGAGCAACCAACTAAGAGAGCAATAATGGCCATAGTCATGCAGAGCGACAAAACATTACTAATCAAAGCATAGAGTGGTACTACAAGTCAAGGACTAAATGA
Source organism: Avena atlantica (assembly GCA_910589765.1). Lineage (NCBI taxonomy): Eukaryota > Viridiplantae > Streptophyta > Magnoliopsida > Poales > Poaceae > Avena > Avena atlantica. The sequence goes on from OU342739.1 coordinate 423,212,952, forward strand.
TCATAGAGGCTATGGTGACTTGTTCACAGTCATAACATGGTGTGAGCATGTGCCAAGTCAACCGAAACAAAACATCAAAGGAGAACACCACGATACTATGCTTTTGCATGCTAAAACAACGCATGATTCCATCAAGGCACACTAAGCAATACCAATTGTTTGGACCAATTCATGATACAGCAATAATCACTAATCATAAGGTCAAAACAACACCTAGCATGACATTCTAAAGTCTAAGTCACAGTCAATGCAAGCTCCTCTTGCACTATCAAGCAAGAACTTTCTACTCCTTTCCAACACCAATCAACTTATTTGAAACAACACAGCGAGAACGGGGGTCCAAACTACTTTATTCAAGCAAACTAAACAAAATAATAAAGCAAACGAAAACTAAGACGCTCCAAGAACAACACAAAAATGCATCAAACAATAAAAACGAAGTGTCTAGAAAGACCTGAACTTTTTATTGATGAAGAAGGGGATGCCTTGGGAATCCCCAAGCTTTGACGCTTGTACCTCTTGGATATTTCTTGGGGTGACACTGGGGTGGCATCCCCAAGCTTGAGATTTTGTCCATTCTTCATCTCATTATATCATTTTCTCTTTACACCTAAATATTTCCTTCATACAAAACTTCACACAATCTTCATTAGCAACATTAGTGTATTCAAAAGATAATAGATGATGGGGATATGCCTACCGGGGTATACCCAGCAGGACGTTTCCGACTGGCCCAAGAACTGGCGAGTGGGCCTGCAAAACGGCGACTGGATTGAAGCCCAGCGAGGAACCAAGCGACTGGAAGCTGAAGGCCCAGGCGAGTAGATAGGCCCAGTCGGATTAGGTTAAACGAGTACCGAAGCTTTAACTGAATCGTTTGAGATATGTAAACCCTAGGGGAGGTGAGCCTATATAAACCTCCCTATAGGGCGAGCAGAGATACGTTCCATCATACACCCAAGCGACTCGCCACCTAGCCGCCGAGCTCGCCCATTGTACCATCCTCATAATACAATCTAGCAGGAGTAGGTCTTTACCCTCCGGGGGGCCGAACCTGGGTAAAACCCTGTGTCTTTGCCCTCATCTCGCACCGCAGATGGCTGGCCGCCCTTGCCCCTCGTTCTACTACTCGCTGCCGATTGCAGCATCTGCCGTGACCGTTCCCACGACAATGGCGCCCACCGTGGGGCCTGGCCGGTCTGGCCGGTGTTCTGCAGCGAGATCCAATATGCCCATCAACGAGACGGTCGCCACCGGTCGCATGATAGCGATCGGCGAGATGCTCCAAATCTTGCTGAGCAGCTACGTCCCGGCGGCGCGACCCGTCACGCACAGTGTGATCCTGCCGATCGGCACAATCAGCCTCTTCGTCGGCCTCACCGATGTCATCGTCTCGGAGGATTCGGCTCGCATCCGCGAGTCGCCACCACGCGATCGGCTCTCCGAGAGCCAGATCCGCACGATCCATCGCCTCGCCTCCGAGTACAATTCGGCCCACAGCGACGTGGCCGAAAAATCAGCGGCCGCAGAAGACGCGGCCCTCAACGACGACGCCGACTCGGCGACCCCGGCGTCACTCGCCGGGTCCATCACCGCGGCTTCACCCGCAGGCTCCATCACCCAGGTCTCCAACATGGGAGACTTCGAGGACCCCTCCATCCTCGGGATCTTCGAATTCGACTCCGGGTCGGAGAACTCCGCCGACCTCCGCGACGGAACCGGTCGCCACGCCGCGACCTACATGGCGACCGGCACCGATCTACCGGAGGATACATTCTCCACCCCAATCCCTCCTAACGCCACGGAAACGGAGGTCGAGGAACTCCGCCTGAAACTGGCGGAGGCGGTGCGCAAGGAACAAGCCGAGCGCGAAAAATTCCGCCTCGATCAGGTGACAGCGCAGGAACTATCGCGCTATCACCAGCAGCGGATCAGGTCGCGCTTGAACCCCACCGTTCAGGGGCGCGCCCTGAACTTCGACGACGAAAACGACCCGGCCCGCGTGGCCGAGCGCGCGATCTGCGAGAACGCGCCACCAGGAGGAAGCGCCCGGCCCCCGCCAGGATCAACGGCGATGGGCGCCCCACCTCCACCCAACCGCACACCTCCCAGGGACCAGCCGCGGATAGTAGTCTCCTCACGGGAGAGAGACGCAAACGGCCTCCCACTGTTCTCCACCCCGATGGACAACCTCGTGGCGGGCCGAGCAGCGGCCGACAACATCACGGCCACGGGCGACGGCGCCCTACAGATCCAGTACGTCAGGGCCCTGCTCGCAAAGGCCGTCGAGCAGCAAAACGCGGGCGCCGACTCGCAGGGTCGAGTATACTCGCGTTCGTCGGGAAGCAGAGCGGCCTCCGGCGGCCGCCCAGCGGCGGCAAACACCCTCAACTGCCCGCCACCAGAACCACTGCAGCTCCAACACCGACCCGCGAACGCGGCACTCTTCAGAGCTCAGCGGCGCCTGCCGCACTACTTTCAGGAGCACCCGATCACGGTCGTTTCCTTGGCACCACTGCAAGACATCATCCGCAGCCGTGAGGCGACCGGGCGGGTCGCCAAGTGGGCCGTCGAGATCGGCGTCCACAACATCAAATACGAGAAGCGATCAAGTCGCAGGCCCTAGCGTACTTCATCGCCGACTGGGAAGAGGCCCAGCAGCCAGAGAAGCTGCCATACCTCCATTACTGGAGCTTGCACTTCGACGGCTCCAAGAACGCGGACGGCGCAGGTGCAGGGATCATGCTAACTTCACCAAAGGGCGACAAGCTCCGCTACATCCTCTGCCTCGACTTCACACCCTGCACCAACAACATGGCCAAGTACGAGGCCCTACTCCACGGCATGCGAGCTGCCAAGGAGATGAATGTCAACCGCCAACGCTGCTACGGAGACTCCGACCTCGTCGTTGGGCAAGTCGCTGGCACCTGCGACGCCGTCTCCCCCACCATGGCGGCGTACCGCCAGGCAGTGGACAAGCTGGGCGGAAACTTCACCGGCTACTCCGTCGAGTGGATCGATAGGCAGAAGAACGAGGAGGCCGACGCACTCTCTCGCATCGGGTCGGCTCGACTCGCACCACCCGCCGGCGTCTTCCTCGACACGATCACCAAGCCATCAGTCTCTCCCCCGAGGGAGATCGACATCGGAGTCCCGCTCCAACCAGAGGCAGCCCTGGTCGCACTCGTCAACGAGCCAAACGACTGGACCAAGCCCTACATCGCCTACCTGGAAGCCAGCACCTTGCCGGCAGACGAGACGGAAGCTCGGATGATCGCTCGTCGATGCAAGTCATACGCCATCATCGACGGCGAGCTCCACAAGCGCAGTGTCACTGGCGTGTTCCAACGCTGCGTCCAACCCGCCGAAGGACGCAAGATCCTCCAAGACATCCACTCCGGTGACTGCGGCCACCACGCCGGCGCCCGCTCCCTGGTCGCCAAGGCTATGCGACATGGCTTCTACTGGCCCACCGGACACGCCGACACTGTCGACATTGTCCAGCGGTGTGCTGGGTGCCAGAAGTACGCCAACCAGACGCACTTGCCGAGCTCAGCGCTCAAAACAATTCCCATCACCTGGCCATTCGCTGTGTGGGGCATGGATATGGTAGGCCCCTTCAAGAAGGCCCCCTCAGGCTACACCCACCTGCTGGTCGCGGTCGACAAATTCACAAAGTGGGTGGAGGCCAAGCCAGTCCGGAAATGCGACGGGAAGACCGACACCAAATTCCTACGCGAGCTCATATATCGCTACGGGTTCCCAAACAGCATCATCACGGACAACGGCACCAACTTTGCCAAAGGAGCCATGGCCGAATTCTGCGAAGAGCACCACATTCGGCTCGACCTCGCGTCAGTCGCCCACCCGGAATCCAACGGCCAGGCGGAACGGGAATCTTTTAAATAAAAAGACTTGGGTTTTCAAAAGAAATAGAAGTTTTATAAATAAAGGTTATTTCGTAAAACCAAATTAAACCTTGGACAAGTTTTTGAGATAAAACATTTTGTTTTGATAAAAATGGTAAAGGTTTATTAAAATAATAAGGATTTAATATCCATGTTTTATTAATAAAAGTTTTATTATTTTCCAAAACATCAAAACTTATTTATTTATTTAAAGTAAGTTTTCCAAGTATTTGGTATTTTCAAATAAAACCTACTGATTTGGTTTTGAAAATAATTAGATTTCAAAAGGATTATTTAATTAAAACAAATCCTATTTTATTTTAATAACAAAGGTCTATTTATTTAATTAATAATGGACCTAAAAATAAAAATATTATTTTGGTTTTGGAAATTGGTTTATGTTACTGAACAGAACCAAATTCAAAGTCACAAAGCTTGGTGTTTCTTTGAATTGATTTGAGTATTGTTTGAATTTCAAAACAGGAAATAGTTATAGAAAAAGAAAAAGCCAGCAGATAGAAAAAAAATAGGATCTGGACCAGCCCAGTCGACATAGCCCACAAGGCCCAGAACCAGCCCAGCTTTTCCTCCCCGAAGAAAAACGTTTCATACTCATTTTCAAACCCGTGCAGAGACTGACCGATGGACCTCCTTTCCTTCTCGCATCCTCACTAACGACTGGACCCCACCTCCCTGTTCATCCTCCTCACCCGCGCGACCCTTCTCCCCCAAACCTCGCTGCCGTTCTCTGTCATTCAACCGCGCGTAAATTCACGAGTAATGGCCGCGTTAATCTCGCCCCTGACCACACGCACTTAAGCACCTCTCCTCCCTCTCTCATTCCCCGCAAACACCAACTCCACATCGCCACCAGGCTGCTCGGAATCATCTCCAAACCGCCGCTGCTCCGACGAGCTTCCTCCTCAAATTCCGGCCAGCACTCGCCACCTCCTGCCCCCACAAGCACGCAGGCACACTCACCACTCCCAGGCGCACCTGCCTGTGCCCTTCATTCGACTGCGGGCGCCCTAGAGCGTCGACTACGACAAGCTCCCGAACGCCGCCGCATTTGCCTTCTTCTCCGGCGAAGCCTACTGGTAAGAACAGACCGCCCCTTCACACCTCGTTCACGCATACAGCTTTTTCTTGATCCTGCGCGTCTAACCACATCTTCGTTTTGTCTCGGGGTGAACCACAGCACCGTCCCCGAGCACAACCAGAGCCGCCTGACACCAGGAGCAACTCCGGCGAACGATTACCGCCACGACAGAGCGCCCCTTGACCCAAGGAGACCACGTCGAGCTTCCCCAGCCTCCTGCGATCTCGGTGAGCACCTTCCCATCCTTCCCCGTTTCCTATTTCGCCAGCGTCGCCACTGTCTGACCGTCGCCGCCGCTAGCCACCACCGGCGCCGCTCGCATATGGTCAAGCACGCTAGCACCGTAGGATCTTGATCTGACGCTTGCGATAGATCACTTAAGCCGCGAAGGGGTACGCTTCCAGAACCATGCGATCTATTTAGATCCAACGCCCCACCGAGCGCGATCCGCGCGAAGCGGTACCGCCCAATGGAAACATGCCGCGTGTCACCTGTTCTGTTTAAAAACAGATTTGAAATCAGATTAGTTTGTGATTTTCAAACCTTTGTAACTTTTGATCCACATGTCCAAATTTTACAAACTTTATATCGTTGGAATCAGTGGAACAAACCCTAGCCAACTGTGGAATTTAAATTAAGAAATGGAAACTCGAAAAGGATCCTTCTGATTCTCAAAGAATGAGGGGCAAGGGGATTGATACCGAGAAAGATTTCTTCTTATTATAAGGCGTGATTTGATCCGCATATGTTTGGTAAAAGAACAATCTTCTCCTTTAATCATATCATAAATGGAAAGTGTTCAATTAGAACATGAAAACGTTTAGCAAATAGTACCTGTTAGAGTGTTTGTTTTTGCAGAAACTTTTGATTGCTTGTTTAGATTAGAAAAATTGTTCAAAAATGTTTTTGAGTTTGAAACCTTGGAAAATTAGTTTGTGGTGAACTTACTGACCCTAGGAACCAACCCATGGTTTTGAAAATGGATTTTGTGAAGTTTAGGGTAGAATAATTCGTTTAACCCATTTCTAGCCAAATAAAAATAATGATTTGATTATGAAAATGTTTTTGTAAAGAAAACTTTGGGAAAATGTTTTGGATCAAACCTACTGACCCTAAACACCAAGTTTTGAGAAACAAAAACTTATTTTGGTGAACAACATAAAGTTGTTGCTTTGATAAAAATATTTTCCACCACATAAAATGATGATGGATTTTAAAATGGTTTTTGAAATAAAACCCTTTTGCAAATGACTTTGCCACTTTGTAAAATGACTAACTTGAACCTTACCAAGTCTATAAGCCTAGTGGAGACCAATCTTTGCAAATAGAACCATCTCCTGCATGCTTACATGCATGACTTAGATCCCATTGTTTTGTGTGTGTGAAGTTGTTTGATTGATTACTGGTTTGGAATGCTTGTTGATATTGTGTTTACTTGATTGATTGTAGTGAAGTTAGAAAAGTGTGGGACTAGCAAGATCAAACCACCATTCCCTACCAAAAAGGCAAGTTACACTATCATCTAAAGTCCTACTATTTTCTTATACTTAGTGGATTTTGAAAACATGCATGAAAACAATTTTATACTTATGCTATGCTAAATCCTAATAGGATTCCCTATACACTCCTTAGTGAAAATATGTAGTTGTTACATGCTTAGCCATGCTATATTTTGAAAAGAGATACATGTTGAGATTTTATGAAGTTGAGAAAAGGACTTGTGATTTTATATAATAAAACAAGGACTCAATGAATCACCTGGGTGGCCAAGGATACTTTGAGTATTGGAGAAGGTGGCAACAAAAGGAACCATGTCTATGGCAATCTCTTTGTGTTTTGCTCCAAAGGAAACCACCCAGGAAACTTAGAGATTGAACATGTTTCTCCAATTGTGGCTTTCGTGTGCAACCACATGCTATTATGGCTCTGGCTTAGTCAACTACATTGGGGAGACCCATACATTGTCTTCAGTTTACTGGACATGGGGACTTGGAATCCTACATGGGTGCTGTTGACAAAGCTAGCAATGATGTATGGGAGGATCCTTTGGAAAGACTTCGTCACATTCTCAATCTGCCGGTACTCCATCTTGGTGAGCACTAATCCAGCGGCCACTGGTGGCAACAAGATGGGATTGTGACATGTGGGTAAAGTGTACTCCTTCTGCAGAAGATAATAAAATCTAAGTACTTAGCCGTGTCCCCGGTTATGGACAATACTGAGCAACTAAAGTTTGAAGCTATGGGAGATATCGACATTCTAATTTCTAAAAGAAAACTTTTAAATACTTGATGCACTTGGGGTTACCAAGGAGCTCAAGAGACTTTGACAAAACTTGATGTACTTGGGGTTACCAAGGAACTCAAGAAATTTTGTTGAAAACATGAACACTTGGGGTTACCAAGGAACTCATGAGATTTTTATAAGACTTGATGCACTTGGGGTTACCAAGTAGCTCAAGGGATTTTTGACAAGGACTTGAACACTTGAGTTTCTACCAAGGAGTTCAAGGAAACTTGGAAATGGAGATTTGACAAAGGACCAAAACCATTTTGAAAAGATAGGATAAAATTTTGCTTTATGCAAATGAGCCTAAAACTCTACTTAGCCAAATATGCATGTAATGTTAGGATCCACTTATATTCCACATATTAGTGAAACTTGCCAATACAATTCAAATGTATTGCCCCTTGTGGCTGTAACTTGTAATGTTGCAGGTTTGATTGATTTTAGTGAATATTGATTGATTAGGATTACAAAGTCTACAACCAACATCTGCCTGTGGCACTTTGAAGATGAAGGACCCATGACTATAGTTATTCCGCTGCAATGTAATGTAATAGCCAAATGAGCTATGTATGATGTAATAAAAATTATGTTATTCCTGGTTATAAAAGTTATAATATCACCTTTGTATCTTGATATTACATCTTAACTGTGGATGCTAGATATTGATCCAGGGACTAGCATTGTAAACACAGGGGACTCCACCTTATATTGTTCAAAGGTTGGGACACTCCCTCTACATTCATGGTCTACGGCGCCGAGGCAGTCATGCCCATCGACCTCGAGCACGACTCGCCGCGGGTCGTCCACTATACGGAGGCTACTAACGATCTCGCCCGCCAAGACGGGGTCGATCAACTCGACGAAGCACGTGACCTCGCTCGGTCACGCACCGCTATCTACCAGCAGGGACTCCGCCGCTACCACAGCCGGTGGGTGAGAACTCGCACCTTCCAGAAAGGTGACCTGGTGTTGCGCCTCATCCAGGACAAGAAGGGCATGCACAAGCTCTCCCCTCCGTGGGAAGGGCCATTCGCCATCGGGCGAGTACTCAGCAACGACGCCTACTACCTCATCGACATCCGCGGGGACGGCGAACTCAACGTCAAGAGACCATGGAATGTAAACCTCCTACGGAAGTTCTAATCCTAGAACCCCACACATGTACTCTCCAGTCGCTATGAAATAAAAAGAAACGGTTACCACAAATTGCGCCTACTCTCCATATCTTGTGCCACTCGCACTCGTAATAACAGCATTACGCTAACCGCAGAAGTCAACCTTTGGTACAGCGATCGGCACGGCTAAGTAGTGCGGTGCAAGAGCAGTGAGTCACCTCAGGTCTTGCACCGTCCATGAAAAACGCCTACCCGGAGCCCCATTGGAGTCGCCTAGCCCGACTGGTTCTACAAACCAAGACAACTGCCTTCGCTTCTTACAGCGACCATGGTCCTCCGCATCCTTGACATAGCGACTCGAACGGCTAAGTACCACGCTCGGGGACTGCAGACCAGTTCAACGCGAGCGGTCCGGGAAAAACGCCAAGTAGGAGAGCATGCCCAGGACTCGCCACGCGACTGACCCCACGGGCCAGGCAGGAGTGATGCGCTCAAACTAACGCGCCAAGTCCTCACTCACCCTCGAATCACGCCTGGAACAGCCAAGTACCACGCTCGGGGACTCGGCCACCCGACCTCGTTCGCGCAAGGGAAAACGGCGAAGTACAGAGCATTCAAGGGAGTCGCCTAGCGACTGGCTCTTCGAGTCCGGGCGAGTCGACCACAATAACAAAACACACAAAACAACAAACATATAGCATACGAGGTAAACCCCACAAAAGGGCGGACGCGCTCGGGGACTCGTTCAAACATCAATCACAAACACATGACAAATACCAAAATAGACACGATGTCTCATTCGATAGCATGGTGCATTGTTTCATATTACAAGATATGCCCGCATGGCAGACCTGCTGCTAACGCCACAGGGAAAACTATCCTATTCTGCAGGCTTAGACGACGACTCGCCAACATCCCGGCGATTGCGGATGAACGGCGTGTACGGGTTCGACGGATACGTCGTCAATTCACCCGCCATCGCCGCGCGGAAGGGCTGCTCGACCTTGAAATCACGATGTGGCGGCTCGGGGTCGCTAGGCACGACGACCGTCTCCTGGTACGGAAGGAGGTCGCCCATTGCCCAGACACGCTCTGAGTACGTGGCGGCGCGGTCTTGCAACTTGAGGACCTCGGATAGCTCCACCACGCCAGTCGACGATGGGTAGCCACTCGTCACATCGTCGATGTCGAAGTCCTCGGGGAAGTGGGCAAGTCCAAGACTAAGTGTCGTCGCCGCTCCGCGCCGAAACGCCGACCGCGTAATGAACTCAACGACCGCGGGCGCCTTCTCCAAATACTTCCACACCTCAACGAGGTCGCTGGGAATCACTTCCGTGTGCGATATCTCCTGGAGATAGGCACGGATGCACGTCGCCGACAATGTTGCCGAGTCGACAAGCATGCTTACACACTGCCGCGCGTCGAACGAGCTTGCCTCTTCCGCGCTATCGATGATGCGACCTGCAAGTAGAAGACAATAATGAATACGATGGACACCGCAAAAGGCACACCTACTAGCAGAGGCATATGCACTTACCAATCAAAGGGCGGGCGAGATCCGTGATGAAGCATTGAAGCAAAGTATGGTCGTCCTGAAGCCCAGCAACAAGGGCGTCCGACACTTTGCGATCTTCTTCAGCGGCTGCAATGGCGGCCTTGGCTTGCCCATCAGCCGAGCTCGCCTCTTCCTTCGCCTCCCGTAGCTCGCGCTCGAGGTTGGCGATCCGCTGTTCAGCTGAACTCAAAGCCGCTTGCGCCGTCGCCAATTCACCCGCGGGGACAAGACCATGGCGAGCTTCCTCTGCCTTCACGGCAACCGCCTGAAGCCCTTGGTTCGCCTCCTGGACGATGGCCAGTTCCTTTTCCGCGTGGTGCTTCGCTGCCAGTCGGTCAGCTGACTCAAGTTGCAGACCCTGCACATCACCCAAAAAACAAGTTAGTCAAAGCAAAATTCCTAAGTGCCCACCCGCTGAAATTCAGCAAGTGCACACTCGGGGACTGGCAATCGAGAAATTCTCAAGTGCCCACCCGCTGAAATTCAGCGAGTGCGCACTCGGGGACTGGCAATCAAGAAATTCTCAAGTGCCCACCCGCTGAAATTCAGCGAGTGCGCACTCGGGGACTGGCAATCGATAAATTCTCAAGTGCCCACCCGCTGAAATTCAGCGAGTGCGCACTCGGGGACTGGAAATCAAGAAATTCTCAAGTGCCCACCCGCTGAAATTCAGCGAGTGCGCACTCGGGGACTGGATGCGAAAAATAAATATAAGACACTAAAAGAATCAGGCCGCTGCAAAGCACCGACCTGATCCTCGGGGACTGGATATACCTGGATGGCTGCGCCAAGCATGCTGTGGAGTTGTATCGCGTCCACGGACGCGAGGAGGGCCGGCGTATGCCCACGACGTTGGTAGACTTCAGCATCGGCGATCCTAGGAGCGTGGCTCGAGGGCGAAGTTCCACTCGCCGCGGCTGCCTTGGCCATGAAGCGCGGGAAGGTGGCAATAGAGGCACCCGCCCCAAACGAGGTCGGCTCGGCCGTTCCAGGCAAGGGAGCGCCTTCCTTTGTGGACGTGGCCGCCTCCGTTACGGGTCCAGCCGGCGCGACCGCCGTGTCGTCAGAAATAGTGACGACGTCATCACCCTTGGCCTTCTTGCCGCCATCCGCAGGGACGACGACTTCGTCCGCCTTCCTCTTGTGGGAAGGATCTTCCTCGCTGACAACGGGTGGCACCTTAGCCACGGTCGGGTGGCCCATCCTCTTGACTCTGGTCCTGTACATCAATCATGTAAGCAATATAATTCGAGCTGCTATCCAAGACAAAGGAAGGAGAGTGTACTCACTTGGCGACTGGAATGAAGCGCAGCCCCGTACGGAGGACGGCTGGTTTCTCTAGTTCGCGGCCCTGTCGGCGGCTGAGCCCCATTTCCAGAACGTCGCGTGCCCAAGACACAGACGGTTTCTTCGTTGTTGAGGCCGCAACCGGAGCCTCTGGAACATCTTCAACAGGAGCTTCCCTGTGAGGCGAAGCCGCTGCGACCGAATCGCCCCCCAACCCAGAGACTGGGGCAAATGGCGGAGGCATCAACGCCAGGGGCACCTCGATGGTGGCCGTGTCCAGCGCGGCTGTCGTCGGCGGCGCCTCGTCCTTGGCTGGGCTGGGGGCGTCAGAACTGCTCGCTGAATGTGGTGGCGAGGCCGGACTCGTTGGTTTGGTCTTCGTCTTCCTTGGAGGCGCCTTCACCTCCTTTTCCTTCTTCTTCTTTTTCGATGGAGTCGCCTGGCGGCGCGAGGTGGTTTCTGGAAGCTCGTCGTCGTCGTCATGACGCTCGAGGCTTTTACTTGCCTCAAGCTCATGTTGACGCTGCCCACGCGTCTTGCGGAGCAGTGGGGCGACCTCCTCTTCGGACTCGTCGCTGTCGCCCTCGTCGCTCCCGGCATCGCCCTTGGCGGGAGGCGACTCGCCCACGTCCTGGACGGACGAGCTCGAGTTCTCGTCGTCCGAAGGAGGGAGCCATCCTTCCACCACTTGGAATAGCTGCAATGAACACAAGATGAAATTAGAATTATCGCGACTGCAAAAACTGCGACTGCGAGCGAAGTGAAGCGATTACCGTTGGGGATGGACGCTTTGCGGTATAGGGGGCGACCCCAGCCTGTACGTCCAGGTACACCGCCTGGGTGATTTTCTTCAGTGCTGGGATGTAGTCCTCCAGCTTCCACTCGTCGAGGCAGGCCTTCGTCGAGTCTTCCCGGCCCGTGTACTGGTACATGTAGTGCTCGCGCCGAGCTAGCGGGACGAGCCGCCGCCCGAGCCAGCAGTTGTACAGGTTTATCGTCTGGAGGCCCTTCTTCTTTAGACCGCGGATGGTCTGGAGCATCTCGTCGACGACCATCCGCTGGTCACTGGGGAGCTTGCCGACTTGGAGACGGCGCGGCTCGGACCGATTGGCGGAGTACCGCGGGATCGCCGTCTCGCCCTCCGGGGTCGCCTCGGCTACGTAGAACCACGATTTCTTCCAGTCGCTCGCTGCCTTGGCGGGCAGCATCAGGTCAAAGAATGAAGCCTTCGACTTCAGCTGGAAGGTTAGGCCGCCCGCGGCTAGCATTGGGCCGCCCGCTTCCTCGCGGCTGATCCGTCCGTGGAACAGATCTTGCCATAGAGGGAAGTAGGGCCGGCAGCCCAAGTAGCACTCACAGAACGCCACAAAGATGGCGAGCTGCTCGATGCTGTGGGGACCCAGATCCGACGGCTGGATCCCGTAGTAGGCGCAGAAGCGCCGGAAGAACAGGGACGTGGGGAACCCTAGCCCCCGTTCAAGATGGCTGGTGAAGCAGATGAACTCCCTCTCTCGCGGATTTGGGGTCGTCTCTCCGGCCGCAGGAATACGCCTGCAGCCGGCTCGCAAGATCCCGGACTCCTCGAAGGAATCCAGTTGCGCCCTTGTGCATTTAGATCTGCCCCAAGGTTCGGTGGAGAGGGCCATGGCGAAGAGATTTGTTGGAGGTCGGGGGATTTCTGGTCGGCTGGGTATCGATGCGAGGGGAGGCGAAAATGCGCGCAGTCAGAGGAAATGGAGAGAAAGTGATTTTCCGATCGTCTGCCATTCCCCTTATATAGCGGATGTTACCCGCCAAATCAGGGAACCGTTACCGCGCGATGATTACGCCAAAGGTTACCGTTGGATTACCCCAACGGCTAGTTTGACCACGTTTGACGGTCCAACTTCAGCCACTCGGCTCGCCGACCCAATCACTATGACAGTGTTTCGTCGACTCGACTCGCCAAAGCTGCGACCTGGATGACTGGTTTCCTCCTTTATACAGGAGCCCGCCGACGATTCGACTGGATGTCTACTCTGAAGCCGTATACTCCGACTGCCAGCAGCCACCTACGCCTAATCGACGACGTCCTCGGGGACTACTGATGGGGATATGCCTACCGGGGTATACCCAGCAGGACGTTTCCGACTGGCCCAAGAACTGGCGAGTGGGCCTGCAAGACGGCGACTGGATTGAAGCCCAGCGAGGAACCAAGCGACTGGAAGCTGAAGGCCCAGGCGAGTAGATAGGACCAGTCGGATTAGGTTAAACGAGTACCAAAGCTTTAACTGAATCGGTTGATATATGTAAACCCTAGGGGAGGTGAGCCTATATAAACCTCCCTATAGGGCGAGCAGAGATACGTTCCATCATACACCCAAGCGACTCGCCGCCTAGCCGCCGAGCTCGCCCATTGTACCATCCTCATAATACAATCTAGCAGGAGTAGGTCTTTACCCTCCGGGGGGCGAACCTAGGTAAAAACCTGTGTCTTTGCCCTCATCTCGCACCGCAGATGGCTGGCCGCCCTTGCCCCTCGTTCTACTACTCACTGCCGATTGCAGCATCTGCCGTGACCATTCCCACGATAGTAGACCCTTGGGTTTAGCTTTAGAACAGCAAAACTTTCACTAAAAACACAAGCTACTGTAGAAACTCCTTCAAAAAGCTCAGTTTCCCAAAAAGAACCCAAAAAGGAATCAATAAGAAGCAAATGCAAATAATTGCAGAAATCTGTCAAAACAGACCAGCAGGTAGAACCCAATTTTTTCGAAGACCTTTTGTTGCTCAAATCAAAAAGTGTTGAACTAACAAAAGTTAGCTAACATACTGGGGGTTTTATTCAAAAATTGGCAGCCCAATACGACTTACAGAGACGCCTCACGAATTTTTATGGTGGAGGACAGAAATCTGTTTCGGGACAGCATCTCCCCAAATCTTACTTCCCTCTCATTAGAGGTCATTCTTGGCACAAAAAGCAAACAAAAAGGATAAGGAGAGGTAATTACTGAAGTAATAACTTCCAAGACTCAAGGAAACTCTTGGGTTATCTCCCAAGAAGTACTTTTTTTAACGACTTTAAGTTAGGCACAAAAACCAAGAAATCAAGTATTTTCAAATGAAGAAGAATTAATATCAACTCTCCTTCTCCTACCTTTCTTACCTTTCTTCTTATCTTTAGGGAAAATATGATTGCTTACTAGAGGAGAAAAATGCATAATGCCTTTTACCACATCTATTATTGCTCTAAGGTGTTTCAGTAGGGATCTTCCGAGTGTAATCTGTCCATTGCCTACACATTCAATAACAAGATAATCAGTAGACACCATTTTCCCTGAGATTTTTGTAAACACACCTTCAGCTATTCCAATGTGTAATCAAGTTGCATTATTGGTAAGATATATTTCTTCTCCTCCTTTAGAAAGTCCCCAAAGACTCATAAATATGCATAAGGCAAAATTCAGACATGATATCACAGCGAACATCAAAAGTTGCACTATTTATAGAAACTTTGTTTGTGGGAAACCATTTTGAAGGCTCAGAATTTATTGGAACATAACCATGGTGCTCTCTAAGTGTGTGATAGCAACTGTTCAAGCAGCAGTACTGGACTCAAGAGTGTTCAACCTAGCATAAATGTCTATCAAAGAAGAATCAGACTTGCCAGGCATATTATAGATTATAATCAACCTATTTATAGCATCTAAAGCTTCATTCTTAGTACAACGAAAACATCTTTCTCAGCCACAGCATCCAAAGCATATCAATAACAAAGAGCAATACCATGGTAGAAACTATTAATAACCAAGCTAAGACTCATCTTAGGCTCAGTTTCCCTTTGAAAAGCAGAGATTCTAGACCAAGCTTCTTTGAAACTCTCACCACTTCCTTTCTTGAAAGTAAAGATCCTTTCCATAGGTGACACAGGTATTGGACCAAAACCAGACATAGTAGCAACTAGAGCAAGAACTTTTTTATATAAGAGAAAGAAAACCAAACTAAACTAATTTTTTTAGTTTTTGATAAAAAGAGGCAAACAAACCCAAGCAAAAGAAACTAAGCAAACCAAAAACAAAGTAAAGAGAAAGGTTGAGGAGGACTCCCCTTGGGAAGACGTCCTTAGCCTCCCCAGCAACGGCGCCAGAAAATCTTGATGGCGCTGCGTCAACGTGGAGCGCTTCGTCGGGAAACCCCAAGAGCAAGGTATGATGCAGCACATCAGCAAGTCTTACCTCAGTAAGAAACCAAGGTTATTGAACTAGTAGGAGGAAGGAAACGTCTCAAAGGTGTTGAAAGCAATGTGGAAACCTACACAACACAAACTCAAGACTTTGCACCAACTAATAGTGAGGTTGTTAATGTCACCGGTTGCTGTAACAAAGAATTAACTGTATGGTGTGGAAGGTGATGATGGTTTGCAGCAAGTAAACAGTAATAGTGGAAGATGTATCAATGGTAAAGATTGGACCAGGGTCCATAGTTCACTAGAGGTGTTCTCCTTAGATAAAAAACATGGCATGTTGGGTAAACAAATTACAGCAGGGAAATTGACAGTACTGAGCAAGGCATAACAATGCAATACTAGACATAAAGATCCTATGAGATTCGATTAGGCAATACAACAAGATACATAGACCGCCATCAACTGCATCTATGACTAGAAGTCCACCTTTGGGTTATCATCTGAACCCCCTCCAGTATTAAGTTGCAAGCAACAGAGAACTGCTTTAACCAAAGTGTGTAAGGTAAACAATTCACTTGTTCCATGAACAAGAGACCGTTGTTTTCTCCCTAGTGGCAACAAGACATCTACAACCTTAGAGATTTCTGTCACTTCCCTTGATTAAATAGAGGCATGAACCCACTATCGAGCATAAATACCCCCTCTTGGAGTCACTAGGAACTACTTGGCCAAGATAGCTACTAACAACAGAGAGCATGCAGGATCTCAAACAACACAGACATGATAGAGTCAATAAGACCAAACCATTAATCAATATGACATACTAGTCTCAATATCCATTGGATCCCCGCAAACACAACATGCATGATCACAAGATCTTGATCATGAACAGAGCTCACAAGATCTAGACATGAAAGCACAAAAGGATGAGATACAACCATATAGCTGCTACATGGACCCGTAGTCCAAGGTGGAACTACTCACGCTTCATACCGGAGGCTGGCATGATGAAGAAGAAGGCCTCTAGGATGATCTCCCCTCCGGCAGGGTGCCGGGAAGAGCTTTAGATCCCCCTCCCCGATATAGGGACAACGGTGGCGGTGGCTACAGAGGGTTTCGTGGAATATTGATTGGGTGCTTAGGGTTTAGGCATCGGGGGCTTCTTATAGGCGAAGAGGTGAGTCTGGGAGGCGGCCAGGGGCCCACACCCTGCCCAGGCACGCCTAGGGTGGGCCCGCGCCTGGGGGGTGCAGACTCCCTGTGGCGCCCCTCCGTCTCTCCTCTTGACTTCGTGTTCTCCTCGGTGAAATATTGACTTTGGCTTTTGTCCCGTCCAATTCCGAGAATATTTCCTTACTAGCTATTATGGAACCAAAAACAACAGAAAACGGGAAACTGACACTGTGGCAACTTTTTAATAGGTTAGTACCAGAAAACATATGAAAATCACCTCAAAGTGTGGACAAAGCAAAGAAAAGTAGATACTAAACAAGCATGGAACATCAAAATTATAGATACATTTTTGACGTATCAGGCGGCTCCATCGACTCTCGCGGCTAGGGTTCCAGTGATTTGGGGGAAAATGGCAGAGGGCGAGACGGGGAGAAATGGTGATGGGGAGAGAGAGGCGTTGGCGCGGCCTTATCCTTCACCAGAGCAACGGCGGGCATCGTGGAGCAACCAGCGGCATCGGTCGGTGTCGGTGCAGCCCGGCAGCTGATTCCCTATTGCGAGGAAGACAACGAAAAGGGAAGGGGCGAAGGGGTATTCGGCCGGGGTGACTGTTGGGCCGGCTGCGAGCAGCGGAGCGCTGCTCGAGCTGCCGAAAGAGTGGGAGAAAGGTCTAGGCCAGCCTGGGTAGATGGGTTTCTATTTTTTTGTAAAATATTTATCTTTTTCTGTTTTATTCAATTGCCCTTTTGTAAATCCATTTGAAAACTATTTTGGGAATTTACAAAATACAAGAACTTTTGTAAACATAGTAAAATAATACAGGGGCCCTTTTAAACAATTTGGGCACCATAAATTTTGGATTTTAAAAATTTGCAAAACTATTTGAAGGTTTTTGTTAAAGAAAGGATGAGATTAGGGTTTAGGGTTTTTGAGAGCCTTTTTATTTCATGTATTTTAAATGATGATGCTCATGAATGCACAAACAAAACCTAATTATCATTCAACAAAACCAAGGTTGTTACAGGTTTCCGTCGTACCTTCAGGGATTCGCTTCCTTCTTTTGTAATAGTGCTTCGACATACGACCTTCGTGCTATCCGAGGAATCTTTCATATGTTGTACCTTTCAGTGGACCAAAAATTCACTATTTTTTCTTTGTATCCGTCGGTGTTTCATATCATCTACGAAAGATCCAAACAAGAGTCCGCATCACTCGTCTATTTCCAAACATCCTTTGTGAAGATCTTCATTCTAATTCCGAGAATGGGTTGTACGCTTTTCTACTGCATGTGCGGAGTAATATTTTGTGTGCGTGATGGATTAGCCCCCATGCCGACTACTCATCCTATTCTCTCTTGTACATTGAAGTGGATTAGGATGCATCTTTTCTCTCCTTCTATCGAAGTTAGAGGTGTCCTTATCTTTTGAGACCTCGATTTCTTCGTTGTGTCTCCGGAGTGTTCTCTCGACAAACATGAGCAATAACCCCTTGTTGGTGGTGTCACCTATTTCAAGATGGAGTAAGAACCCTTGTTAGTGGTGTCGTGAGGATCTACACGTAGCGAGAAGATTCAGATTGCTGGCCTTCTTCCTCGTACCAGGAGGCGGATCTCGAGGGCGAGATCTATTGTTAGTGGTGTCGGATTGTAGCACCCCGGGTAAAACCACTAATAGAAATCGCATGTCTTTATCTCTGTGCATCATCCTGACATCATCATGCATATTATTTTTTTCCTAAAACTATTTCGCTAAAGACTATGTTGTTTTCTAATTATCCCCTCCTTTAATTTCAAATCAAACCCTAGGCCCATCCGGATATTTTATTTGTCTAATACTATTTAAAACAAACTAAATAAATATATAAAACATATTTTAAAAAATAGGGGAGGCAGCCGGCCGTTGGGCCAAGCTACCTACAACCCCGCTGGCCCGGCCAAGACTAGAGTCAACCAAACCCTAGATCCCTAGGAAAACCCTAACCCTAGACCCTCACCAACCCCCTCCTGGTCCAACCGAACCATCTCACCCTACCTACCCTAGCCTCAACACACGCCACCCTCACCTCGACCCGACCGAACCACTCTGCTCAACATCGAGGCACCCGAACCCAGCGAACTACACCACGCACGGACGCCAACCCAGTAGCCACATCCCCCCACACACATTCCGACATTCACCCTGGCCCCACCCCGCTGAATCCTCTCCTCTTATCGCGTGCCCCACTACCCACGATCCCCTCGCCCACCTCATCTCTCACCCGCGAGCTTCTGTCGCCATGCTCGCCCGCCTCCGCGAGCCCCTGTCGCCGGCGCTCGGGGGCTCCCCGCCGCTTACCCGTGTGCGTCACCCCGGGCCTGCCTACCCAAAGCTCACCTCTCCTAGCTCCAGTCCCTGCTGCCAACGCGCTCGGCTTTCGCCGCTACCTCGCCCCTCGCCGCCCTGCTCAAGCTTCGCCTCGCGTGCAACCTTGTTCCCGGCTGTCGCGAGCCTCGCCACCGACCATGCCTTCGACCACCATGGTTTTCAAGGAAGACATGGCGAAGCAAACAACCTACACCAGAGACGACATCATGGAAGCAATCATGGATTTGCACAAAAGCAACGATGCAATCCAACAGACAAACAAGGACATCTATGAGAGCGTCGCCGCACTTGAGATCTATGGGAAAGCGTTGGAGCTTAGACCAGGCGGTCACAACGGCTCATATGTGTCTCTGAAGGCCATGACACCATCTACATCGATGTTCCCTCAGTCAACATCATCGACTGCTATGGACCTAGTCGCGAACCTTACTGTCATTTCATCTGCCCTATTTATGGCCAATTTTGGGTTGCCAACATCAGTACCCCTAGGGCAGCAGCATCCCCTCCCACCATGGTCCCATATTGTCATACCGCAGGTGCCACCAGGCATGCCACCCCTCGCTGACACCGCTTGGGTCCCACGCTGCCACAAGCTTGATTTTCCAACTTATGATGGAAAAAAAAGATTCACTCGGATGGATAAACATATGTGAGCAGTTCTTCTGAGGACAGAGGACAGGCGAAGCGTACAAGGGGTGTGGCTTGCTGCATACCACATCACTTGAACTGCTCAAATGTGGTAAATGCAGCTGGAGGGCAACGAAGGCATTTCTTTGTGGTATCGCTTTAAAATTCATTGTCATCTTTGTTTTATCCCTCCGGTTCTATCCAATTGTCTAGGTGAACTATAAACGCTTCAAATGACAGAACTATTGCATAGTACCAAGAAAAGTTTTTAGCACTTATGGGGCACATTTTTGCCTTGTCCATGGCACAACAGGTGTCCATCTTCATCTCTGGCTTGATAGACTTGTTGAAGATCGACGTGGATAATCCATAAGTTTTAGACACAGGAATGAGCCTTCCCATGCACATGAATTCAGGGCTAAAGTCATAGTTGCTTCAATCATAGAAGAATCCTCTGACAAAAAGTCATCCATGATCATAGGATAGTTGCAATGTATGCCCTTGACTGGTTTAGTTCCAGTTGGGGATGGACATGTGCTCCGCCGATTGCAAACCATAGAGATGATAGAAACAGATTGTGTTTCATCTATGACGAAAAATTATCAAGAGGATATTGTTGTCAACATATTTTCTACCTTGAAGTTATTGATGGTGTTGAGGAGGAAGAGCCACCATGAGTTACATCTTGCAGACAAGTTGTATCTGAAGAGGGGGAGTAGTGTTGTGGCATAATTAGCATAGCACTTGTCATATTTAGATCGATTTGGTCACACATGTAGAAATATTTTTCATTATCATAGTGGATCTTCGTAAAAATAGACTTTATATTGACTAAAGTATATACTTCGACTTTCATGCGCTAGAAATTTAGATCATAAACATAAAAATTCGGGCGCATGCTTCCCCTTCTCAGTCTCGATCATTCTAGAAATCGGGCAGTTGAACTCGTGTTGGTAGTAGATCCACTATTCTGGTATGAATCCCTCATTTCTTCAGTTTACATGTGCAACTCCTTCTCTCACATATCTTTTACGCCATGCGGCGATCCTGCTAAGTGGTGATTCAACATGGATTCTACATCTTGGAACCAGGCTAATTTTGGAGCGGCTTTATAGAACGAACTTTTATGTCTAGTTTAATTACTTGCCATAGTTAGTGTCTAGTTCAGTTACTACATGATTAAACAATTAGGAAAAATAGGGTCACTTGAGTTATTTTAAATAAATTCCTAGTAGTATAGTACACGTTTTGGAGTTACTTTTGGCATCAGGTTCCTGTGGACTTCTTCTCCTATAAGAGGATGTGTATCACGTCTGCTAGGGCAGGCGATATTCAATCGATCTATCTTCTACTTGCTATTCTTGACCCCTCTGAATTCTGTCAACCTATTCCTAGTTATCCCATCTAATCGCTGGCTACGGTACCAAGACATAGAGGAAGAACTCGTCCTCTTGTGATTTATCCCTACTACCTTCGCAACTCCAACACTGTAGTACAAAAAATAGCTATAGTTATGCTTATGTTCTCATCTTGTTGTCAGGATGTATTAAATCAGAATCATGTAGATTAATTATGATACCATGCAAAGTCATAGACATTACCAGTTACCACTAAAATAAATATACATTATATGGTCCACTAGTTAAACTTCTAACTATATATACTTTATGTGAGATCTTGGCGCATGGCTTAATAGGATTGAAAGGATACTCATACCAATAAGTTGTCACTTCTTTTATGGTGCTCATCTTCTTGTCTTGGAGTAATTTGAGGATGGGTGACCGGCCGGAAGTTGTTCCCGGGTGTGCGCGAGTGAGGCAAAGTATGCAGAAAAGACTAGTGTTGGTCTGTGGGACCAATCTAGAGATCCTAGTAAACTGCCAAAGGTGGCAGCTGCCTGTGCAGAGAGGCCGAGGTTTTACACTTTGGAAGCTCACAATTTGAAAGCCCATCCATACCAAAGGATTAGGAGTACCACATCAATCTGTAGGATTGAAATAAGGGTGGCATGTCCTTGCAAATTAAGAATGATAAATTTCCACAGATTAAGGAAGGCATGTCCTTTGCAAACTTGTATTCTTTGAAAACTCAACAACTATCAATGGATACTAGAGCAAATTGCAAGAAAGACACTCTACTAGGAGGGGGGCTGATAGAGTACGTTCTTGCAATAAGGGGGGTCAGACCTGCTTCTTGCCCTCTAGGTTGATGCTGATGCCGCATCCCTCGCTTGTCAAATTATTGTCCTTCTCAACCACCAGGTTCCTCTCCTCCTCAGATGCTGACATCGTTCCCGCTTCCACTATTGTGTGTCCTGCCTCTACCTCCATCGTACTTGCCATGTTGCTTCGTAGGCGGAGACGAGAAGGGCAACAAGGCCTAGGTGGTACGGCATGATACATGAAGGCGTGTGCATGAAAGGGACATGGCGGCGGTGAGCTGGAACCGGGAGGCGGATGGCGGCTTGGTGCTAGGTGGAGGTATTGCCTGATGCATCTATGAGCTGCTCTTTTTTTATAAGGAGCATATATTAATATCATGAAGATCCTAATTACACCTAGTCTCTGCAACAATGCATTTCCCTTTGTATTATTTTAATATCGTGAGCATATATAAATTTGTTGTGGGGATGTTGCCTCACAGTTCCCGGTCAAAAAAAGCATTTCCCTATTAGCATTATGGATGCAGACAGGCAAAAAAGAAAGAAGAATTATAAAAAGAAAAGTCTCCTTACATCGATCAGATCTTTAGTAGCAGCGACACTAACACCACCAAAACAACACTAGAAGTGCAACCCGTCCAAAAGAGACGCCTCCAAGAAGGAAACAATACACAAGCGTTGTCATAATCCAATCAAAGATTCTAGGTTTTTACCCTAGAGAAAGTCCTCGCTCGCAAAACAATGCCTTCTAACCAGGCAAATGATCTAAACAGGCTAAGTAGACCTGTCCATGATGACCGTGTAAACTAAGCGGGTTGTCCACGACACTATTTATCCCATTGGACACAGACTAACAGACTCGGCGTATGTTCGTGTCCACTTGCAAGCTGAGCCTATACTACTTGGTTGATGCGCCTACTTCTAATCATCATCTGCTACTCCTGGCCGTTGTGACCCTTTAAACCTGCATCAACCAATTATATTTTGGCCGGCATCGGCGTGTATTTCATCTCTATATGTTCTCTCACCAAATTCTGCCACTCATTAGTGCTCCAGGCCATTGCATGCGCTTCTTTATTAAGGTCTTCCCCATCTCACTACCGTCTGCTGCTATACCGGATCTTCAGGTTGGCATTCCTCTTGGTTGTCTCCATATCTTTCTCTTGGCTACTCTTCACTTCACTCATTTGGTTGCACTTTCTACACTCCTCTAGCCCATCAAGCGCGCATCAAACTAACTTCTTATTTTGTTGAATGTGTCTTTCTAGGATAAAGTGTCGATCCCAAAGGCTATCGTTGTTGGGATTGTGTTGATCGTCAAATGAGGATTTCTCTATATGTGAATTTTGATATATCTTGGGCCTTCTACCTTTGTCTCTAGCTTCCAGTAATGAGTTTATTAATTCCCTGATTTTCCTAGCACATCTATATTGTCTTTTCGTTTTCCAAACATCCCTATATATACCTACTCCTACCCCTTGGGGAGAGGGAGGAATGTTGTGTTACATAAACCCTTTGAACCCCCACCCCTTGTGATTTGTGCTTGTAAGCTCTTATCAACTCCGCTCAAATATTTTTGGGAGATATTTGGGGCTTTGAGAGATTATTTGTAGAAAGTTCGCAGGTGTTCAAGATGCAAGTGAAG
This sequence comes from Avena atlantica, assembly GCA_910589765.1. Classification (NCBI taxonomy): domain Eukaryota; kingdom Viridiplantae; phylum Streptophyta; class Magnoliopsida; order Poales; family Poaceae; genus Avena; species Avena atlantica. The sequence continues at coordinate 423,236,339 of OU342739.1, forward strand.
GCCAACTACTTGTTACTGTTGGAAACTTGGAAGGTGTGCGCCTCCTATCATCACTATCATCATATTGTTGAGAGCCTTGTATATCTAGTTCAGTTATCTCCTAGATAGTTTAGTTTATTTATACTCCTACTAAGGTTCATTATGGTCACTTCCTTTGGGTTCTATGATATCTTTGTGGGGGCTATTTCTCAGCATCTTTTCTATGCTCCAATTCATTACAGATTTAGACATTTGGATGCTACTTGGACATAGGTTGAGTTGTGATCCTTTGGATCATTGGCCTTTTTCTTCTAGTGTGTTCTATGTTGTTAGTTCTCCCATTGTCTGGAAGACGAATAATCATACTATAACTTTTTTTTCAAGTGTAGAAGCAGAGTTGGAAGCTATGAATATTTTGATAGTGGAGGTGATTTGGGTATGGTACTTTGATTGAGGACTTTGGTGCTTCTGCCACTACCACTATGTTGACTAGTATTTTGCCATACCGTACATGCGCTATGAGTACTATGTGTGACCCAGTGAAATATGAGTTTACCAATATAGTAGTGTTGATACTTGTTTCACTTGTTCCCATGTGTAGGACCGGGTTGTTGCTCAGCAATATGTGTCTTATGAGTTACAATTAGCATATTTCCTCATGAAGGCCTATAACAGAAGATAACACGAATTGTTTCTCTCAAACTTAGTGTTGTTGATCCACAATGAGATTGAAGATGTAGAGTTGTATACACTTACAATGTATTACTCATGTATTATCCATGTTCCATAATGTTTTTTTGCATGTTTTAGACTTCTGTGTGCATGTATAGCAGCCTATGTAATCATGGAAGTAGAAGTTGCATATTTTTAGCAACTAGAAGGAGCACTGTCTTTCCATATAGACGGAAGTAAAAAAAAAGCTATCCACAAAAAAGTTTCAAGCAACCGGCGGGGGCACTATCTTTTCATATAGATGGATGGAAAAAAATTATGTATAAAAACTTTGAGTTTTTATCAAAGCGATTGCTCAAGCGCTGCCAACTTACATTATGAGTGTTTTTAACTCCCCCTTTCAGTGTGTGGCGACTAACTAATTTGGTCCGGAATTTCTTTTGGAGATCAAAGGATGGTAAGAGGAAAACCCATTGGAGGGCTTGGGAAAAACTCTAAAGGCCCAAGAGGCAAGGTGGCTTGGTTTCCAAGACTTCTGTGTATTTAATTAAGCGTTATAGGCACGCCAAGCATGGAGGTTGACTGTCAAGCCAGATAGTTCACATGCAAGGGTTCTCAAAGCTAAATATTACTCTAATGAAATTCTGGTGATACGGTCATTTCTAGGAATGCTTCATCCACTTGGCAAGCAATATCCCATGGTCTCGAATTGTGGAAAAGAAATAATATGGCGAGTTGGCAATGGTCAAAATATTCATACATGGCATGATCCATGGATTCCAAGACCACCGTCTTTCAGACCAGTATCTAGACAGGGATGATGTAGGTTACGTTTTGTCAGTGACTTGATAGATCAGCATAGCATTGGAGGTCTGATATACTGCATTAATACTTTATCCTTGCAGACATTGGTGATACTGAAGATTAAACCCTCATGGCGATTAGAGGTTGATCAGTTGGTTTGGGGACCGGAAAAACATGCTTGTTTACTGGCAAAAGCACTTTCTAGTTTGCTGTGGAGGAGTCGCAATCGGAGACTGTATCTTCCATCTATGCTCCTGATGGTATGAGGAAAATGTAGGATAGTATTTGGAAATCAATTGTACCTCCCAAAGTCCAATATTTTGCTTGGAGGTTGATTACTAACTGTCTACCTACGTGGTAGAACAAGGCTAAACCCGATATATGGTGTAGAACGAGAGGATAACTTCCACCCTTTTGTCCAGTGTACGTATTCTAAAAGCCCGTGGCATGCTATGTCTGAAGTTTGGGACCTGCCTCCGATTGAGTCGATTGCAAGTACTAGAAAAGAATGGCTCTTGAACCTACTTGGTAATCTACCATGTGACATCATAGATAAATCCTGACAATTTATTGGTGCTCCTGAGACGTTCATAATTAAGTGTTGCATGATAAACCAACCCCTCCACTGAATATTCTAGAATTTTCTTGATGAGCTACTTGGATTCCTTGATCAAGATTAAACTTCATCCTCAAAAAGATATCTTAAAAGGCAATTTTAATGCATGTGTTGCTGAAAAGACCTTTCATTCTAAGGTTGATACCCCATTATCGCATGAACCGCAATGTTGTTGTCCTCTGCCTGGTTGGCACAAGCTGAATACTGGTATGGTGCCGAGAGATGATTTAGGTGCCATTGTGATGTCGGCTTGCCATCAATTGTTTGATTGCAGTAGTGCATTAGAAGTTAAATTTCTTGTTGTGTGTGAGGGTATTTTCCTAGCACTACATCGGAGTGATAAACCTTTTATAGTCAAAAAAGATTGTCTAGGGATAACGAATCTACTGAAGACAGATGAGCTGAGATGGACAGATTAAGACATACAACAATTATATAGGAGATCAAGTCACTTCTTAGTGTTCGAGAAATTTGTATTACTCATGTTCGTAGAAGCCAAAACACTAGTATTCATTTCATGGCTAATTATTCTAGATCCCAATGCTCGAATGGCAGTGTGGTTATTTATCCTAAAAATTTTGTTACCCCCTATGTATCCATATATTGGTCTCTTGAGTCATAGGTGAGTTTAGCGCGCTGTCACTCTCTTCCGGCTGCATGCCGACTTCTCCCCGTCAAAGAGGGGGTGTTGAAGTGTATAAGTAGATTGTACTAGCCCTTTCTATCAGTTCATACTTTTGGTTGCGTTGGCTAGTGCATGAAACTTGACATGGTACCGGAGCCTAAGGTCTCGCGTTCGAGTCCTGGCTTTCGTAATTTATCCTAGAATTGTTGTTGCCCCCTCTGTGTCCATGTATAGGCCCCTTGAGTCATAGGTCAATTTCTCGCACCGCCGCTCTCTTCTGGTTGCACATGCTGCCTTCTCCCCGTCACATGTGAGAGGGAGTGTTAAAGTATATAAGTGGATTGCACTAGCCCTTTTCATCAGTTCGGACTTTTAGTTGCGTTGGCTTGTGCTTGAAGCTTGACATGGTATCAGAGGCTAAGGTCTTGAGTTCAAGTCCTAGCTTTCACAATTTATCCTAACATTTATTGTTGCCCCCTCGGTGTCCATGTCCATGTAGAAGGTCATAGCTCTGAGTCACCAGTCCATGTAGAAGGCCTCTTGAGCATACCTCTGAGTCTATATGTGTTGACTTGTCTTCCCGTCACACGTGAGAGGCGGTGTTGAAGTGTATAAGTAAATTGCATTAACCCTTTTTATTAGTTCGGATTTTTAGTTGCGTTGACTAATGTATGAAGCTTGACAGTTATCTTTTGATCCATTGGGTTTAGCAGAAACTTGCCATACTCCTGTAATTCTTGATGATTGAGTAATATAAGTTGATTCGGAAAAAATTACAAACCTCTAAAAGAACTCCCATAAAAACTCAAGGGGGAGGAGGAAGTTGTTTGGCTCTATGGCCCGAAAAAGCCAGACTGTGCAGATTGATGTCGGTGAGCACAAGAGATTCTAGGATACAATTTACATATTCCCCCACAGTAAGATCTGATATTACACATGTTAACAATTTAGTCATCTGACAATGGTAAAATAATTTGAGATGGCAACAATTTTCCAAGCATGTGCTGAGTGATAGGTTAGAAACTGAGTTTGGTTTAACATATTGATATAAGTGCCACAAATTTTTAGGTATATCTTGCTCTGTATTATTCAGACAAATCACAAGCTAGATCAGATATCAAATATGTAAATGGTGCAGTGTTTATTACTTTGGGCAGGTCATGCATTACAATATGCTGCTTGTAACTCTACATAGACCTACCTACACGAACAAAAATGAAATGGGACAGTGTGGTCGTAAGTCAGGGCTGGCTACAAGGAAGAACTTAGTACATCATTCTGACTGCTATCCAATATTATTCAAGAATTACTATGAATGCATCGCGATCAATTCATCATCTTTGCATTTCCTGATATTAATATCCATGGTGATCTCAGATGAAGAAGGTACGATATCACAGCAGTGTCGCCTTAAAGCCTGAAAAAACACATGAGCAAAAACAACTTATAGTTTCTTTAATGCTATAAAAATGCAGTTTAGGCCCCGTTTGGTATGAAAGTATTTTTAAAGTATTAAAAGAATACTTTGGTTTTTGAAAAAACTGAAGTATTAAATACTTTGAGGTGTTTGGATCCAACAAATAATATGGTTTTAAAACTGAAGTATCCTCCAAAACTATGGTTTTTTTGAAGTATTTGAAAAAAAGGTTAGATCCTCTTTTTTCTAAAACTGCGAAAAGAGAAAAACTGAAGTATTGCTTTGCTAGGCACTAAAATACTATGGTATTGATATACTTCAGTTTTAAAAAAACTTTTTTGCCAAACTAGCCACCATTGATAATAACAACCATCCCATACATACCTTTCCAGGAACAAGATGCAGTAGCTCTGATGTGACCCGTATTTGCTGCAGATTCCCGAATGGGATCAGGTTTGGTGAGCATTTTGCTGGCAGCTGCCTACTGTAATTGCTTTCCGTCTTGCCTTCACCGGAAGAAATGCTTTTCATGAAGAAGAGAGCAGCTCTTTTGCACTCATCCCTTGGATAATGCTTGGTGTTGAACATAAAAGCATCTGTGACAGTAACGTTGCGACGACTTCTCCATGGCACAAAGGTTTTCTGCACAGCAAGGAGGTCAAGAAGCGGCACATTTCCTTTGAAAACCTGAACCGAGTAGCCCCATGCTACTGAAGCAGTAAGTGCTCTTGAACGGTCATAGCACACTGTTTGTTGAAGGATCCTCGCCGGATCGGCGTTAGCGGCTCCGAAGAAATGCTCGACCGCCTTTGATCGATCCATGCCAGGGTAGAGAGGGTAGACATGATCAAGGTGGTGAAGTGACACCAATGGAACAAGTGGATGTGCTCTTAGGAGTCCAGATATATCCCCACGAAGGTCGATCTATTTAGAATAAAATGCAAATCACGATTTTTGTCTGTATTTGTGTGCATAATTCAGGTACATTCACAAGCTAGTTTCATGTTACAAATATTTAACAACGAAGTCATCCTCTAGATTTCAGCGGCTGAGAAATACATAGCATTGATCCTGCAAATTATTAAATAAAGCGAGTCAACGGAGAAGAAGGGGATGGCTACAACTATCTCAACTGTTGCCCACACTACTGTTTATTTCGGCAAAATGTTTTTTCACTTCATTCAGATAGCAATGCCCAAAGCTTTAGCTTATCTGAAAGAGACATATATATTCCAGTGTGCTACCATGGTCTCCTAGTACTCCAAAGTGGACCAGAACGCCCACTCTAAGTGCCATCACGTCAAAATCTGTAGATGTACCAGCAAGGATCACTAAATCCAGTGACACAGATTTTCGCACGGATTCAGCACTAGGAGGCTGCAGGCCTGCAGCGGTTAGCCAGTAACCATCACCCTCCAGGTATGGTAATGGTCACAAGGGCATCCCACGGGATTGGTGTCGTGCGGCTCAACTGTTCTTGAGAGAAATCTAGAAGATATAAACTTTTACTGGACGCCATGAAATTGTGGTAATTAGTTAGAAGACACTAAAGAGTGCCATGGCAACGAAACCGAAATTTAACCCTAACTTATGATTGAAAACTTGACATGTTACTATCTCAACACAATCCTAGGATGAAACAAGGAAAACATGATACTACTATAATAATAGTACTATACAATATATAGAGTTCAGTAATAATCCCGGAGAAGAAACATTGTTGCTTGCGATTACGAGGTATACCTGGTGGAATCCTGGCTCGTGTGTGAGCTCGATGCCGAGCTCGGCGAGGCATGCGTAGATCCTTCCGTCGCTGCCATAGAGGTGCGGGTACCTGATGATGCATGAGTCGAGCACGCGGGCGAGGCGCTGGGCGAGGGGCCAGCTGATCGCGATGCCGCCGCCGCCGAAGGCCATGGCGAAGGCGTGCAGGGCGTTCTGCGCGGCGGACTCGGAGCGCGCGCCGATGTACCAGGGCTCGTGCCAGTCGTACTTGGAGAGTGTGTGGAGGAGGTTTGGGAGGACGAAGGCGGTGTCGTCGTCGCCGAGCACGAGCCACCGAGGCGAACCGTGCTGGCGGAGGTCGACCTCGAGGAGGAGCTCCTTGGCGATGCGCGCGACGCGGACCGCGGAGGGCAGGCCCCGCCGGTGGGTGTAGGGGAAGCGGGAGGCATCGAGGGAGACGCGGAGGTGGATGTTCGACGGGAGAGGGGAGGTGGCGCGAGGGAGAGCGTCGAGGTAGAGGAAGGCGCGCGCTGGCGGGCGAAGCCAGGTGCGGAGGAGCGGGAGGCGCTTGGGCAGCGTGCGGCCGGAGGAGGCGATGCCGAACACCACGTGCGACATCGTCGTCGGCGAGGGAAACGACGAGGAGGAGGAGTCGATGTCGAACACCGCGTGCGACATCGTCGCCGACGAAGGCGACAAGGAAGAGGAGGAGAGATTGGCCTTCTCCGCGCGCTGGGTCCTGAGGGGCGTGGGGAGGATCATCAGGGGAGCAGGAGGGAGCAGGCGGTGGCGCGTGGGGAGGTGGAGGGTGAGGAGGATGATGATGGAGAGGAAGAGGAGGGCTAGCAGGAGCGCGCGGAGAGGCGCGGGGCGGAGCCCGTGCGGCGATGGCGTCGCCATGGACGAAGGTGGGAAAGTGGAAGGAAAGGGAACCAAACCGTCTCCGACGAGGGGAATCCTTTTCAAATAAGTTTTCCTAGAGACACGCGCCATCCACGGACATAGTTTCCTTTTTTTTCATTTATATACTGTGTTTTCTTTCCATTTGCGATGAAAATGTCTCCAAATTTAGCACAGTTTAATTATGTATATGTAATAACGCCATAAACGGAATGTGATCATGAAAATAATGAGGCAATAAAAGTGTTTTCCCTCAAGTTTTCTAGAAGAATCTACTGTTTGTGTTGGTGTAGTAGTGGAACGAATAACAGGTGGTCCACTCCAGGTCCAGGATGCAGCGAGCCTTTTGTTAAAAGTTCATCTTTCTATTCACAGACGTCATGTGACTTGAGGTCGTCGCCAATGGCTGAGAGGAACAAGACGATGCTGGGATCACGACGACTCGACAACGGTCCATTTTGGCGCGAAACGGCTGCCCTCTCTTCTTGTCTTTCACTCGGAGCAACCACAGGTGGTCGTCATTCAGGTTCAGAAAACATTTGTTTCAAGCAAAAACAGTATCCACTGGCTGAGGTAAAACTCATGCATTCCAAAACAGCCGCCGCAGAGATATCAATCTCCTTCAAGCATCAGGATTATGATGGGGGCTTTCATGCTTTTTTCAAACTTCTCCATCTCCAAGAAAGCAAGTCCAGGCAGGTCCACCAACTCAAAAAAAGAGAATGCAAAACAAAATAGAGGCAACAAGGATTAAGTATAATTCCAACATCATGACAGAGCCAACATCACAAACCGAAACATCCAGCGAATCATAACATGCACCACGGATTAACAGCAAGTTCGGCACCCTAACTTGCAACATCAAGTTTACAGACACCAAGCTTCTGGCATCAGCAACATCAGTTTGCCACGCAGCGATAAGGCTAACATGCACCACGGAGTAAGCGCACAACATATCCCAGAGTCAGGCTTAGACTGGCTGGCATCGCCACAGGCGGCAGGCACCACACAGTGGTTCTTCAGTTCTTCCCTTTCGGATGATCCACTTCATCCCAGCGGTATATGGTGCCGTCCTCGCAGCAGGCAAGGATCGTGCTGAAGAATGGGAACACGAAGAATTGTCACACGAGAAGCTTTTTCCACAAAAATACAGGATAAGTAAATGCTAGAGTAGATGTGGATCATGGAGAATGGAGTATGGTGATGTACCTTCCATCAAACGACACTGCAGTCTGCCTTATCGCTGATTTGCATGATTGACTGCTAAGCCTGGATATTATGAGTTTGTACATGCACAAGCATAAAAGTTAGTAGCTAGCAGCACCACCACATGCAGAGGATGCGGAACTGGGAATAGCCGACTTACTTGGTAATTAGAACAGGTGGGCTCGACTGTACTTCCCAGACAAAGATTTTGCCTTCACGGTTGCCTGTTTACAAGCAAATGATTAGCCTCAAGAAAATTATATACTTTTTCAACTTCATCTAAGTCTAATCAGGTGCATGTAGATGACTTGGTGTACGCTTTACACAACAAAAACGCAAGACTAGTATTGCTCTGTAGCTTCTTTTTTTTTTTGAAAATCAATTTTTCATATGTACAAGTATGGCCATCTTCAGAAACTTGTTGGGAGTAGAATTTATAAAGTAATGCCAGTTATATAAAAGGGTAGCCTTACAGAAATATTCCTCAGGTACCAGTGTAAATAACAAGTGTTACCTATTGCTAATTGATTGAAGTGAAAATCACATGAGAATTTGATAAACCAAATGTCAGTGTCTGGCACAGGGTACTTCTGAAGAACATCAATGCTGCCCTGCAGAGGAAGACATATATGGCCAGGGTCATTTATAGATAAAGCAGCACGACCACAACTTGTTTAGATCAGTATATAATTATAATGTGCTAAGCTCTAGTATTTTATAGACGTTAAACTATATCACCTCGCCGGGACCTTGGTCTTTTGTTTTTGGCTCCCACAGCACAATTTCACTATCAACGCTCTGCAAGTTCAAGGCAGCACTTATCAGATGTTCGCATCCTTCAGGGAATACCCAAATTAGCATCGAAAAGAACAGGTGGGAACACCCAATTTAGTGATCGAGAAGATCATAGAGCACAATGTTACAGGTTCTAGGTCTAGTATGAAATTTCGCACCCCATTGTATTTGCAAAAATTCTTCTCTCTTGAAAAAAGAAGATAAATTTACCTTTGACAGGACGAAGTCACCAAGCCACCTAGTACAGTCAACGTAGTTCGCATGCACCACGGCAGTCATAAGCTGAAACGAGATAACACTAGATTGGTATGATGCTGAGAGGGTTAAGAAAAGTACTAACAGTTTGCATAAGGATAGGTTCAAAGGTGACAGATACTTAACATACCGGAAATTGGACATATTTCGTTGGAAATTTCGATGGAAGGTCAGTCCATGTAAAGGATTTCTCAACATATGGCCAAAACTCTATGATAGCATTAATAAACTGTGTCAGTGATAGGCAGTATGCAAATGTAAATAGCTACATTGAAATGGTTCGCTAACCTTTCATTGACCAGATTTTAACAGTGTTGTCCATGCCACAGCTTGCAATGCGGTATATATCAGAAGGGTGGAAGTCCTGATATAACGGAAGTATAAACGATACCACAGTTAGTGTGGAGACAAGTCCTTCAATGGTACTAACTAAAAATTGATCCACTCAATAGCGTCAGAAGCTGGAAGACAGCTATATTTAGGGCAGTGCCAAGTGAGTGGTAATACAAAGAAAATGGTCACACAAGGAGGCAGAAGTAACTTACAACACTCAATACTTCATTCCGGTGACCTCCTCCTCCAGCAAAAATCAAGATGCAGATCCCTGTATGGGCATTCCACAGCCTAACAGACTCATCCTATACAATGCCATAAGAACTGCATCAGAACAATTAAAGGTACAGGTATATCCAGCTTCACACCAGGTTATCTACCAACCTTGCTTGCAGAAATGAAGAGTGAAGGCTTCAATGGCTGAGTTCTGATCTCATTTATTGAATCACCATGGCCAACAAAACTCTACATAATTCAAGCAGAAATAAGAAACTTACTCGACGATCATAATCATTAGTTTAGGATAATGAATCATCATGTATATGCCCAATTTAATGACTACCTCACAAGAACAGATCTGCTAGACTGTACATGGTTTCACCATGCTAGACAAAATAAAGTATTTGACATCTACAATCTGTTGTGAGAAAAATAAACACTATATATCACAAACACACTGTTTCCTAGTAATAGCAAAATGCAAATGGCCATCTGGAATGGACAACACAAAGAAAGCAACAATTTTGATAGGCAGCTGGTTCATAGATTGATGCAAATGAAACTTCATCCATGTTGGCGACAGTAACAGAGTAGAAAAGTATGGCACTATTGGACCTTAAACAACTTCTCGGTGGCACAGTTGATGACCCTAATGACCCCATTGCCTCCTCCTGCCACTAATAGTGGTGTGCCGTCAAGGTCGGAAGCCCAGCTCAGAGTGTAGAATGACTGAAGATTCTGAATTAGGATGTCAGAATTCATCAGCATCAGAGATTGTAAACAAATACTACTATTGTATAAGAAACTGAAGGCACTAGAGATTGTAATGGAACTTACATCTTCATCAATGTATGATTGCAGAATAGCCAAGTTACCGTCAGGAAGACCACGGTAAGTTGTCACCTGCAAGATCAACAGAAGAATCAATTTAGGACCAGATTCTGAACAATTCCCCCCTTGTGATATTTTATCAAAAGTCCCACCAAATTTGCAGGTTTCGATCAGACATCTCGAAAATTGTACTAACAGATTACACCTTGTTTCCCTAAAACCAACCATATTTGTTTGATTTGATAATAAAAAATAGAACCTGAAACTTTATTCAAGGAACCAATCAGAAGACCCATGTTCTGAACCAAAAGCTTCCCCCCTCAATCAATCACGATGAAAAACACGCCCAAATCTAAGAATTGAGCGAGTAAGCAAACAAGTACAGAAGGCTTACGCGGTTGCCGCCGACAGTTGCAAAGACGTCGTAGTAGCGGGCGTCGATGAAGTTGAAGACGATGGCGTAGAGCGGGCGCTTGCCCTCGGCGTGCTTGCTGCAGAGCCTGTACTCCCGGCTCTTGCTGGGGGTCAGCGTCCCCACCGCCGCCTCGCACCCTAGCCCCTGTCCTGGGCCAAGCCTCGCCATGCGTGCCACCAGAGGCTGAGGCTCCGGCGCCTCCTTCTCCTCCTCCTTCTCCCTCTCGTCCTCCTTCCCCTTCCCCTTCTCCTTCTCCTTCGCCTTCTTCTCGGCCAACGCCTTGGCGGCGGCGGCGGCGGCGGCTGAGGCAGCGGCAGCTGCGGCGGCTGAGGCAGCGGGAGTGATGGGCTTTCGCTGTGACCTCCGGAGCGAGTCGGGCTCGGGCGTTGTCGCGCTTCAGAGTTCACAGATTCGGGGTTTAAAAACGACGTTGAAATCAGATTTATTTACATTTTCTTTTACAAAAACTAAATTAGAGAAGACTTTTATAGAAATAAGCTCTTAATTGTTTTTTTGCGGGTAAGCTCTTAATTGTTAAAGCTGGATTGGATCCAGATCTGCTTATATCAATGGTAGTAATTAATTGTGCACCAATTAGCAGTTTACAGTTGGATTTGTACATCCAAAATAGAAACAATTCATTGCGCACCTATAGCCAAGTGAATCTAGATTGTACTCCACCCAGATAACAATATACAACTGGATTTGCATACAAGTTAGCCATTGTTGGTGGTACAGGATATGCTTCAAACCTTTGACCTGAATTTGTACTTTAAGTTCCAAGTAACATTTTAAGGTCCATGTAAGATCTCTATTGCATCACAAAATAGTTACACAACAACATATTGCGCCTCGGTTTCGATTTAATCGTCATTTTAAGGGTTGTGTCATTAGATTCCCCAATATGAGGAAAACAATCATACAAACTACCATGCATAATTTTATCACAAGGTCCACTAGAGTTGATTGACACAATATTTTGGTCAAACTAAGTTAAAGATTTGTTTTGGAAATAAAAAACTCTTTCTGTAAACAACCGTGTAACCACATAAAATTGGTAGATTGAGATCCAAAACACTTGTGTAACATAGGATCCGAAAAATAATTTACTTCGCTTTAGTACATGTTCGGAGTAACAATTTTTTTTCGAGCACCACTTACTTCTTTAGATGCGATTTATACTGCTTCTTGACATCCGAGTCCATCATCCATTCATCGTCGGTTGAGTTGCTCATGGCGAATCAATGGTATCACGACTAACCGAGGGAACTTAGTAAGATGACGAGGGTGTGGTAGCGTAAAATTTTGGATCCTTGACAACGACGGCTACAACAGGTGGTGTATGTTTGACATACTATGCTAGATCTCGAAAAAAGCGTCAATTTCTCATTGGTGGGTCGTAGGTCGATGTATGATTTTGGACAACGAGGAATCACCGATGTGGCCAAAGAAGTATAGTGGCGGGGATAACAACAACACGAGTGGGAGAGGAGAACGAGGAAGACAGTGGATGTCAAGAGGGGAGGGAATGTGGCGGCGTGCGGAGTTACAGAAGATATTAGGGTGTATGTTTCGGCTTTTATAATTGGAGTTTAGGGTTCCAAACCTAGATGTTTTCATGGGCCTAGCGCATACATAGGAATGCGTTCTCTGCGGGCCGGCCTACCTATTATGTGGGCCAGACACCTTAAGAGTTTTATGGAGCATATCCATACATATTTAATTTACAAAGGACATTCAATAGGATAAATTGTTCTCCAAATTCGGATCCAATATGTACAAGAACGGAAAATCATGATTGTTTATATGAAACATATAGCCAATATTATCTTGTGGATAATTCGTACAAGAAATAACCAGTATGATATGTGTGTTATACTAAACAAACAAAAAAGACAAATGAGTTTTTCTTGTTACTTCTGCCCATGATATTGTTGGATTATTAGAGAGAATTTTTACAATTAATTTCAGAATATAAATCAAGACTACAGGAGCTACGATCACGTGATAATCTAACATACTAGATGTATTAATCAACATGCATAGTAGCAGAGCATACGCAATAACATTCATAGTGTAACAATAGATCAGACGATGGTGTATGTACTAATCGGTTGTTGATGAAGTAGTCATTGTTGTTGTGATGATGTTGTGGATGAAAACATTCGTGAAGACCAATCGAAGGAGACGTTGACAAACACGACGGCACGCAGTACCGCCCGACTTAGATGGTAGACGACCGTGATTAATAGGTGTGCAGTCGCGCTGAGCGCTTCCTCAAAATCTTATTCGTCTTCTCCCGTACAAGATTGCAAATGTGAGTGGTTTCGGAGACCTGCTCTCTTGTTTGTCGATGCACGCTGGCTCTCGTGATAGAGTAGACTACGGTGGTAGCACAAGCAAAGAGGATGCAAAAACCTGGATTAGTTCCAGTGTGTTATGATGGAAGCCGTGCAGACGCTTATGTAGAACAACTCAGAAGATCCCGTGTAGACACAACATGGGTCGAGTTCACGTCGCGCACGAGTTCAAGTCAGTTATAGTAGCACATGATTCGGGAGCAACACGGAGTGACTAATTGTTGACACGTCTGTCAGTTTTCCTGAGAAGCAAAAAAAGGCTAAACTCGTCTCATCGCAAAAATGCGGGCACGCACACGTCATGGCGGGTGGGCATCGTCGAAGGAGGAACGCGCGTCTAGAATTTATCTTCTCACTTACTTACAAAATGGTGAGACATTTCAACTTATAAGGTGGTACAACACTCACTTTCTCTATGTTACTAAATTTTAGATAGCACTTCTCTTGCACACATACATGAGCTGCCACCATCTTGGGTTGCTTTCTTCCACATACATGGGTTTGAGATTTAGAAAAAATTTAAAATTACAGAAGTTTAATGATTTAGTTCATTATTTCTAACAATCATTTAGCGGTATTCTTATGGTTCATGAGTTTTCACATTTCCTGGAAGGCCGAAATATTCAATAACACATCTTTCGACCAGTCATGGTCCATTATCAATCGTTTTTTTAATCCAAAAGAGCAATCCAAAATAAAAGTTGATTTCCAATACGACCTCCAAATGCAAAGGTTTAGATGAAGTATATTTTCACGAGAGATATTGTTCCTAGTTTAATATTAACACCTACTAGGAGGCAAGGGTAGTGTCTTCACTAGTAAAATGGAGGCAATATTTGAATTTCTAGAATTACGAGGAGTATTTTGGGTGTGGGCGGACGGTTAATTATTTGGGGCATAAGTCACTACTAGAGAAAAGGCTATAGGAGACATGATTATGCGAGGCACATTTAGCATATGCGCCTCCTATAAAAATAGGCGAGGCGCACATTGCGATATGCGCCTCTAGTATAAAAATAGGCGAGGCGCATATGATAAGAATGCGCCTCCTATAATCCCTGTACGGACAGAATCTAGCAGCCCCATATTATGCGAGGCGCATTCTAGTCATATGCGCCTCCTATATATCAGATAGGCGAGGCGTATATAGACAGAATGCGCCTCGCATATTTTGTGTGGGCCCGCGTGTTGGTAGGTGCACGAATATGCGAGGCGCATATGGCTATATGCGCCTCCTATATTGGACAATATGCGAGGCGCATATGGCCAGAATGCGCCTCGCATATTCTGTGTGGGCCCGCGTATTGGTAGGTGCACGAATATGCGAGGCGCATATGGCTATATGCGCCTCGCATATTGGACAATATGCGAGGCGCATATGGCCATATGCGCCTCAAGTAACTCATGCGGGCCCGGGCGCTGGTAGGTGGCCGCATATGCGAGGCGCATATTGCACAATATGCGCCTCCTATAGTTTGAATTATAGGAGGCGCATATTGTGCAATATGCGCCTCGCATAAGCTGCACCCCTTTTTTTCCAGCTTTTTGCACATGGAGGCAACTAGCACCCCACTCACTTGTGTCACTTCTTCCTCCTCCACCAAACAAATCTGGTCGCCCCCCTCCACCTCCCCACCTCATTTCCCCCATTGATTCACCTTCGAATCTTGCTCAACATCCATTGGTTGACACCCATATGTAAGTGAAGTCTCTTGCTCCTCTAGATCTACAACATGTCCATTTACTTCTCCTCCGGCTCTCTTGCGCAAGTCGTTGTTGGAGGAAGCGTGAAGGCGTTGCTTGCATGTATGCGCGTTGTCGGAGACACCGACTATATGATTGTGTTGTGGTGCTACTTTTTTTGCAGGGATTTCATTTGAGATGCCAATGTTTCGCCGGAATGTCGATTTATTTCTTTTCCGGCGAATTTCTGGCACTCGCGGATGTCCTCTTTTTAGGGGAGGTCATGCCGAATTTTTCCGGCGATCCACGTTCATATATGCTCTAATTATTCTCTTGCTCTTTGTACCACGCAGGCGGCC
The DNA here is from genome assembly GCA_910589765.1 of Avena atlantica. Taxonomy (NCBI): domain Eukaryota; kingdom Viridiplantae; phylum Streptophyta; class Magnoliopsida; order Poales; family Poaceae; genus Avena; species Avena atlantica. Next base: position 423,251,533 of record OU342739.1, read on the forward strand.
ATGGTCCGACCACTGATCAACAAAGCCCGCGTGGATAGGTGGATGACATGCGCGAGGGCCGACATGGAACGTGCAAACAAGACAGAGATAAGATGTCCATGTCGGGACTGCAAGCTGATGTATCTGATAAGGCATGATTCCGGAATGCTGGAGTCGCACCTGCTTCGACGTAGTTTCATGGATGGCTACACTCGATGGATACGTGATGATCACGACGAAGATCAAGATGCCAGTGATGATCACGAAGATCAAGACGCCAGTCACGATCACGAAGATCAGGGTGGTGGCATTGGACATGGACACGAAGATGATCAAGGTGGCGTCGGGCATGGACACGAAGATGATCAAGGTGGTGCCGACCATGATTCGAGCTGGTTGCGAGACCCTCATGTCCAAGATCTGCTTCTCAAGGAGACGAGTAACGCCAGAGCCGCCGGTAGAGAGAAGGCTAAACTGGAGCAAATGGAGAAAGACGCGGTCACTCCATTGTTTGACGGATGCAACGACGGGGATACCCGTCTAAATGTAACGCTTAGGGCTCTGGAGATGAAGGCGAAACACAAAATGACCGACGAATGTTTCGACGACAACATTGTATTCTGGCACGATATTCTTCCCAAGAAGGGGAACACATGTCCGACTAGTATCGCTGAGGCGAAGAAAGTCGTGTGTCCTCTCAATCTACCGCACGTGAAATACCACGTCTGCATAAATGATTGCATCATCTACCGGGGCGAGGACGCGGAGAAGACCACGTGTCCAGTGTGCAAGACCTCTCGATACAAGAGAGGGACCAAGAAAGCTCCTAGGAAGGTGGTGTGGTACTTTCCTCTAACTCCTCGTTTGCAGCGGTATTTCGCAGACCCTAAGGAAGCACAGCTCATGCGCTGGCACGCGGAAAGAAAGAGGCCGGAAGACGATGATCCGGAGAAGGAGGAAATGTTGAGGCACCCTTCGGATGCTTGCCAGTGGAAGGCGTTGGACCTACAATATTACCAACATTTTGGGAAAGAGTCAAGGAACCTCAGGCTGGGCGTGAGCACTGACGGACTCAATCCGTTTGGAAGCCAGAGCAGCACACACAGCACCTGGCCCGTGTTTGTATGGATCTACAATCTCCCTCCCTGGTTGTGCATGAAGAAGAAGTATGTAACCATGAGTATGCTCATTCAAGGGCCAAAACAACCTGGTACAGACATCAATCTGTATCTCACGTTGTTGAAAGAGGAGTTGGCCACGTTATGGGAAGAAGGAGCCCGTACATGGGACGCCTCGAGACAAGAGTACTTTGACATGAGAGCGGCGGTGATCACGACGGTGCAAGACTATCCTGGTTACGGATACTTCTCGGGGCAGGTGGTCCAAGGATTCTATGGGTGCGTTAGGTGCAAGGATAATACAACGTACCGCCAGCTACAGAAAGATCCCGGGTCTGGGAAAACCGTGTTCCTTGGGGCTCGGAGGTGGCTTCCCAAGAATCACGCCTGGAGAAAGCTAGGACATCTGTTCGATGGGACGATCGAGCTCCGAGGAATCCCACACCAGAAGAGTGGCGCGGAAATCTACAAGCTGTTGAATAACTGGAAGGAGTGCCCTGCGCCAGGAAAGACCCAGAAGAAGCCAGAGCCGTTGCTGAAGGTATGGAAGGCGAGGTCTGTTTTCTGGGACTTGCCATACTGGAAGATCCTCCGCGTGACTCATAGCCTTGATCTCATGCATATCACGAAGAACGTGGGCGAGAGTCTGCTTGCCACCCTCCTTAACACCGACAAGACCAAAGATGGGCCGAAGGCAAGGAACGACTTGAAGCATATGGGCATCAGGGATGAACTTCAACCACCACCTAGCGATGATGAGGAGGAGGACGAGGTGGAGGAGACAGAAACACAGAATAGCCGTCGTCGCAAGGGGAAAAAGGTTAAGAAGGGAGAGGTCAAGCTCAAGGCCTCATGCTTCACTCTGAGTAAGAAGGAGGCCATACAGTTTATGAAGTGCCTCCTCGGAGTCAAATTTCCGAACGGCTACGCGGGGAAGATAAGCAGATGGCTAGACGAGGCGAAGCAGCGCTTCAGCGGGATGAAGTCTCACGACGTCGCCGTGCTAATGACGCAGGTACTCCCAGTCGCGATCCGAGGTATAATGGACAAGCACATCCGTGAAACACTGTTTGGCCTCTGCAACTTTTTTGACGTCATCTCTCGGAAGTCGATAGGCATTAAGCAGCTCACGAGGCTACAGGACGAGATCGTGGTGATAATGTGCGAGCTCGAGATCTATTTCCCCCCCGCTTTCTTCGACATCATGCTTCATCTGCTTCTCCATGTCGTGGAGGATATCGTCCAGCTCGGTCCTGCGTTTCTGCGAAGCATGATGCCGTTCGAAAGGCTCAATGGACACATCAAGGGATACGTTAAGAACAAGTCCCGTCCAGATGGAAGCATAGCAAACGGCTTCCTGGCCGAAGAGTGCATCTCTTTCTGCTCGAACTTTCTACAAACCGAGACCCCTCTTGGTATGCCATTCAACAAGCACCTCGGGAGGCTCGCTGGATGGGGTCACCGCGAGGGTCGACGTGCAAAGCATGTCGACATGGAGGGCCGAACCAAGGACTTTGAAAGAGCAAACCTGGTCGCGCTGCAACACCTGCAGGTGGTTGATCCATACATACATGAGCACAAAGAGTTTATCAAGAAGAATTACGCTGATCAGGGGCGCCAGGTCCCGAGGGAGGAAGATGTTATCAAGGAGCACAACTCCGGTTTCACGCGGTGGTTTAGGGAGAAGGTCATAGCTAATCCACCGCAGGGCGAGTACTCGGAGGAAGATAAACTCATATTCTCATTGTCACAGGGCGCCTCGCACAACCTCATGACCTATCAGGCTTACGTTATCAACGGATACACGTTCTACACAGAGGAAAAAGACAATAACTGCGATTACCAGAACTCAGGGGTAACAGGGATATTCTACACCGGCGACATCCCGGAAAGATACTACGGAAGGATCGAGGAGATTTGGGAGCTCGACTATGTTACGGAGAAGGTGCCGATGTTCCGTGTCAGGTGGGCCAAGAGCGTCGAGAAAGAAGACCGGTATTTCACCACGATGGTTATACCGTCAAAGACCACCAGCGCGAACGCACCCGCAAGAAATGAGCCTTGGGTTTTGGCTAGCAAAGTCGACCAATGCTGGTACATCAAAGACCCGTCAAAGCCTAGCCGGGTTGTCATCAGGAGAGGCAAAAGGAACATTATCGGAATGGACGGAGTCGCCAACGAGCAAGACTTTGACCAGAACGGCGACCCGAAGATAGAAGACGGGTATGGCAACCAAACACCGTACACCACAACCCTACCTAAGAAAGGACTTCCGTTCAAGAGAAGTAGTGAAGACGTCCCGGACCTAACCTATGCAACCGCAACAAAGAAGGGCAAGAAGACGACCATTATCAAGAAACGCTAGCGCGCTCCGACCATTGTCAAGAACCGTCGTGTGTGTGGCCTACTATTATGTATCAAAACATTCTTAATTTTCATTATGTGTGTGTTATAATAATATTGCATTGAGAATATTATGTATCGACAAGACACATTCATTGAGAATACTCACTTTTGTTGTTTTAGAAATATTTGAATATTTAAAATATTTGTAGTATATTTTATAGTTCATATTTGTATGCTTTTACATGAAAATTGGCCTTTAAAAAAAATTCCAAAAATTTGGCCCCCTTAGGATTCGAACTTGGGTGGCCTGCAGTGAAGGACAAGGCATGTTACCACTGGGCTGCTGTGTGATAGTTGATAGAAACATGCGCACTGCCCTATTTGTCTAGGATTGCATATTACGCGAGGCGCATCTGGGCTAAATGCGCCTCGCATAATATTATGCGAGGCGCATTTAGCCCAGATGCGCCTCGCGTAATCCGGTATAGATCAAAGCCGCGTCTCACGCCCGAGTCTCACATCTTTCTGCACATCTCACGCACGCGTCTCATCTCAGATCGCGAAGCCGCCTCCGCCGCAGCCCGCCGTCCGCGCCCGGAGCAGCCCGTCGTCCGCGCCCGGAGCAGCCCGCCGTCCGCGCCCGGAGCAGCCCGCCCGCCGGACCTGCAACCTCGAGGCGCTCGTCGGCCACGACTTCCTCCCGCGTGGCTCCGACATCTGCACGCGCCGCCCCCTCGTGCTCCAGCTCGTGCACCAGCCGCAGCGCCACGCCGGCGTCGACTCCGCCTACCCGCCCGCCCTCCTCGCCTCCTCCACTTCCCCGTAAGCTCCTCTGTCCCTCCCCGCCTCCACTTAATTCTTTTCTTTATGTGAATAATTCAGTCATAACGACTGAGTTGCTGCGAGCAAGGAAATCTGAGCTTTTCCTTATCTTTTCTCTGTGGTATTTCAGTCATAACGCCTTATGTGAATAATTCAGTCATAACGCCTTGTTTTTTTCTTACCACTTTGATTCGATATGTGAAAAATTCAGTCATGTAAGCTGCTGCGAGCAAGGAAATCTGAGCTTTTCCTTATCTTTTCTCTGTGGTATTTTTATGAGTCAGTCATCTTGCTGTTGTTGTTGTTGTTTCATTAATTGGAAAAGTTAATCGATGAAATCAAAGAGGAGAAATATTTATACACACCCTGTTGCTGTTTGCAACCGCAAATCTGTACTACGACTGAGTTGTGTAATCTATGCATTGCGAGTGTTAACAAGTACTGTATGATGAATAACATTATCTGAAAGTTTTAGAAAGCATGATATATAAGCTGCTGGTATATAAGTACTGTATGATGATATATAAGCTGATATATAAGTACTGTATGATGATATATGATGATATATAAGTACTGTATGATGGTATATAAGTACTGTATGATGATATATGATGATATATAAGCTGATATAAGCTGATATATAAGCTGATATATATAAGCTGATATATAAGCTGCTGGTATATAAGTACTGTATGATGATATATAAGAAAGCATGATATATGAAAGTATGTATGATGATATATAAGCTGCTGGTATATAAGTTTTAGAAAGCATGATATATCTGTTAAGCATGATATATAAGTACTGTATGATGATATATAAGCATGATATATAAGCATGATATATATTGCAAGTTCTGTTGAATAATTGGGATGGGAATGTAGACATGTTTGTCTAGTGCAGACTTGGCCATTGGGGTATATAAGCTGCTGGTTGTTCAAGCTTCATGTGGATATATAAGCTAGATGCAACTGTTCCCTTTGGGGTATCATAATCTGCTAGTACTTGTGCATTTTCTTCCGAAGTCTAGGCCATTGAACAGATGCAACTGAACAGATGGCCCATCTTACCATGATACCATCAATCCCCATACGATATATGTATCTGATTACCATGATACCATCAATCCCCATAGGATATCTGTATGTGTTTGTGTATGCTGGCACATATCTGTATGTGTTTTTGTATGCTGGCAGTGTTTGTGTATGCTGGCAGAAAATGGCTGTGATGATGGCTGTGTTTGATCCTTTTTGTGCAGGTTTTTCTTTTTGAGTTGCCAATGTTTCGCCGGAATGTTGATTCATTTCCGTTCCGGTGAATTTCTGGCACTCCTAGACATAGAAAATTAGCAAAGTTCATGCCAAAATTTTCTGTGAATTTTTGTGCTTATTAGTTTCATTTATTTGTGTGTTTAGAAATGTCGGATCCGGGCCCTTCTAGCCAGAAGCCCTTTTGGGAGCAGCAGGAGGAGATGGAATCCCTAGAGGCCCCGGAATTTGTTCCGCGGGACGACGAGATGGAGGAGGACGAGGATACCTCGTCGGGCAATGAGGAGATGGGGGACGCCGATGGCGACGCCACTACCACTGATGGCGGCGGTGAAGCTACTACAGACGGTGGTAGCGCATCGAAGAAGTCTCGGAAGGATCGGACGCCGATCGTGGTCGACCTCAAAAGGTCCATCATCACAAGCGTGAGCCCTAAAGGTGCGCCTTTGGAGCCAGAAGAATTTGTTGGGGGTTACTCTAACCAGCTCGCGGCAATCCTCCGGAACACCGTCACGATCAACATGGAGAACCTGAAGGCCGAAGAGAACAGGGGTTTCCTCATCCAGCTTTTCCGGAAGCTGCACGCAAGATACGCGTTCCCGGGTGATGAGGAAAACAAGTATAATAATGACAATCTCAAAGGGAATCCGGTGAACAAGTATGCCCTCGGGAGGATGACCAAGGCCTTGTCAAATTGGAAGGCTCGGGTGAAGAATCTGATTTTCGAGGAGAAGCTAAGTTATCCAGAGCTCGTCAAGAAGGAGCCTCTGGTCAAGGAAGAAGACTACAATGTTTTCAAGGCCAGATGTAACTCCGCCTTGGGCAAGGCCAGGACTGAGAAGGGCAAGAATATGAGATCCCGAAACATTGGTACCCACCATCTCGGCTCCGGCGGTTATAGAGCCGCGAGGCCCAAATGGGATAAGGAGGACGCCGACGCTCGTGCAAAGGGGTTGACACGTCCCTTTGACGACATAAAGGAGGAGCAGGCAAAGAATTTCGTCAGGGCCCGGTTTGCCCCGCCGAAGAAAGGGGGTTCTGATTATTCTTCGGAGCCCGCCGGCCCCTTTGCTCCGAGGGTGACGGACTTCATGCAAAAATATGTAAGTAGTTTGCATGCAAGTCGATTAATTGCATTCATGATTAATCAATGAAGTCCAGTTTTCTGATCAAATGCTTCGCGTTCCTTGTGCGCAGGACGAGGAGTGTAGGAGCTCCTCATCCCAGGGGTCAGCGCCACCGCCTGTCGCCAAGTGGGACACCACTTTTAATAGGGCGCTGAACCGGACCAAGAGTGTCGATCCCCTGGCGGCCCCGTCGGCTGGTCGTGTGGTCGGCTTTGGCGGCATATCATGGTCCGAGTACTATGGCACCCCGGAGCGGAAGGGTAAGAAGGCCGAAAGCGCCGAGGTAAAACTCCTAAGGGAACAGGTGGAAGCCTTTCCAAATATAGTCCAAGATGCCGTGAACAAGGCTGTGTCAGCTGCCGAGACAAAGTTCCAAGAACAAGTCCAGTCACAAGTCCAGTCACAAGTCCATTCACAAGTGAACGAGAAGCTCAACACCATCCTTCCCGTCTACATGGAAAAGTACAACAAGTGGCAGAAGGGTGGTAAACGGGGGCCGCCACCGGTTCCCAACCTCAACAGCGCCCAATCGGACAATGTGGCGCGGCCGGAGGCGTTGGTGACTCCTCCAGTAGGGCCGGTGGTGGTGGAGACTCCTCTAGCTCCGGAGCTTAACTTGCCCACTGCGGCGAAGGCGCCGGCCCGCACCACCGTGCCATCAGGCAGCCACTCCGCCACTTGCGTGCTCAAGCCTGTCGGCGTCGGTGCCTCGACATTGGCCGAATTTGACGCCCTCAAGGTAACTAACTAATTAAAGCGAGAGTTGGGAGGCTCAACCACACCGATGACTTGATCTATGTTTTTCTAACGCTCGGCCTACATGTCGATCTTTCGCAGGGAGACACTCCTTGCACTCTAATGCATTGGGTGGGCGGCCAGTTGATGGATGTTGCCAAGGGTACTATTGTTCAACCAGAGAACCGCAAAATGCACAATGTCACAATGCCACCTGACATGATGAGGGTCAAATACAATATGGTGCTTCCGGGCTACGAGCAAGTGGAACCTCCCTCTCAACCTCAAGGATGGGATGATGAGGACACGGCAGCGGTCCTCAATACCGGCTTCGGCTACTTGTACCTATGGCCGAAGAGCCAGATCCGTTTGGGGACAGAGGACCAGCTCAACATCACCCTAGAGGCAGCACAACCAGCACATGATGAAGACTTCGAGATGGGAGACTTGGACAACATGGCACAGAATCCCGATGATGATGAAGAAATTGACCCGAACTACGGTGACCAGTTTGTTAACACAAGGTTTTCTGATTTGTATGAGCCGGGACCATCAGGCACACATCAAGTTGCCGAGACCCAACCAGCACCAGCGAAACCCCCTTGCAAGGTGCGTCTCTTCCCAACTAGTCAGGAGACGCCGCCACCTGTCCCCTTCACCGAGCCTCCAAGGCCAGTAGTTCCTTTGATCAGCCCCGGCACCCTCCATAAGACGGTCGGTGAGGTGAACGCAGTGGCCGAAGCCGTAAAGAGCAAGAAGGGTCGCAAAAGGAAGCCTAAGGGTGATCGGGGCCAGGATCCAAATCCTCTTTTCCGGGACGGTGCTGTGGGGCAAGCCAGGAATCAGCAGCACGTGGCAGGTGTACCGATGATGTGTAAATCGATGCTCGAGGTCGCAGGCTCACATATGCGTAGTATTCATTATGGATGTCTGACAATTGAGCAGTGCCGCATTCGCGACAACGATCAGTCGTACCTCGTTTTCAAGGCTAAGGTGCCTTCTCACATGCCGTGCTTCGTCACTGTACCCCCCGGGGATATCTTCTACGTGCGGCATACCGACCTGTTTGACATGTTGAACGGGTTTCGACTGCACAATACCCTGGTCCGGTTGTTCTCCCTCAATATGGCCATGGAGATCACCAGAGACAAGATCCCGGGCATCCAGATAGTGGATCCCTACTTCATGCGTGACGCCGTCCTGAAAGATGCTGAGGCCATAGATCTGGCGACCGACTACCTCTCAAACTTCCTGCAAACATACTCGGACAAGGATGTGATTCTCCTTCCCTACCATCCCATCACGGAGGATGATCGGACAGGCTGTGTGCTCATAAGCTTGAATTTGAAACACTCAACAGCCTTGTACCTCGACTCAAACAGTGCGATCCAAAAAAACTACACCAATATCAAGAAAATTCTTGATGGCGCTCTCACCGGCTACGTCGCAGCGGGAGGCGTCAAACCGGCAAGGCCACATGTAAAGTTCGGCGCGCATGTGTTCCGCCACACGACGAAGTTTGCCTGCGTCAAGCAGCCGCCTGGCAGTGGGAAGGATGCCTTCTACGCCATTTACCACATGAAGGCGTTCTTCAATGACATGGAGACCAAAACGCTGCCATCTGACCTCGTGAAGTGGGCTGAAAAGCTTGCATGCATACAGGCTCGCAACCTCAGGCAACACTTCTTCAACATCCAGGAGGAGATCGCGACAATCGTGTACCAGGGAGTCATAAAAGCCGGAGGCACCTTCCACGGCGGCTATACACCGTCCAACAGGGAGATAGACGAACGCTTAGCGCAGCAGGGTGACGGCAGGATGTTCATGCAAATGGCGAAAACTCGGTCGGGCTTCATCAATGCCCCCCCAAAGCCGACTCAAGAGCCGAAGAAGACTTCATGATTGCATTGCCTGGGTACCTAGCTGTTAGTTCCGAACTCGTGTTGTAACCTCTTATCACTGTGTTAAACTTGCCTAGCAAAACCTCTAGAATATGTTTCGTCAACCGTTGAACTTGATTGTGAGAGACACTAGCTAGTTATTTGTGTTACGAACTATTTTAAGTGCTTGTTGCTTTTCATTTGTCATCGCTTCCCTACTTTCTTGTGGTTTGCTTTCTTTGTCTTTCTTCGAAATGCCGATGATTAGAACGTGTTGTGGTGTCACGTGTATGACTATGCCGCTGTTTGATCTTGTGTGCCAAGTAGACTAGTAATTTGGGCATATACTCTACTTGCCGCATGAGATCAAACAGCGAGCATTGTTATTTCCGTGCCCAATCTAAGTATGAGGCACTAATCCATGTCATTCTTGGTTTGCTTTCTTTTGGTCTTTCTTCGAAATGCCGATGATTAGAACGTGTTGTGGTGTCACGTGTATGACTATGCCGCTGTTCGATCTTGTGTGCCAAGTAGACTAGTAATTTGGGCATATACTCTACTTGCCGCACAAGATCGAACAGCGAGCATTGTTATTTTCGTGCCCAATCTAAGTATGAGTCACTAATCCAAGTCATTCTTGGTTTGCTTTTTTTTGGTCTTTCTTTGAAATGCCGATGATTCTATCTTTGTGAACTGCTAGCTATTGCTTTCCACTGACATAAGTAATATCATCTTTATTATGTGTAGGAGATGCCGAGGTGTTATGTCGTGTACGTCGGTCGGGTTCCAGGTGTGTACGAGGAGTGGAAAGACTGCCAGAAGCAAGTGAACAACTTCTCGGGCAACAGCTACCAAGGCTATGAGAGTAGAGAGGTGGCGGAAGAGAAGTGGAGGAAGCATGGAAGGAAGAAATGGAGGAACTTCCTCGTGATCACCACCTTGTTGCTCTTCATTGTAGGTTGTGTTCTACTTCATCTAGGTAGAGCTACGTCGTTGGAGTTGTAATGTGAATTGTGAACTTGTACTCGAAGGTGTAATGTGATTGTGAACTTGTACCGATCGGAGGTGTGAACTTGTGGCACAAACACTTGATGTATGAACTTGTATGTCATGATTGATGTGTATTCATGTTGGTTCTATTATGCTTTGGCAAAATGCAAGTTTCTGAAAAATTCTGTGGACTATATTGTATATTTGAATATCTGTATATTATTTATATATAGTGGTCTGTAAAACTTGAATTTCGAAAATATTACCGGAGGCGCATATAGGATACTATTGGAGGCGCATATACTATAAATACCCGAGGCGCATTCTGAAACATATGCGAGGCGCATATGTTATAAATACCCGAGGCGCATTCTGAAACATATGCGAGGCGCATATATATAACTACCCGAGGCGCATTCTGAGACATATGCGAGGCGCATCTAATATGCGCCTCCTATACTTCACATATGCGAGGCGCATATCGATATGCGCCTCGCATATTATTATGCGAGGCGCATATCGATATGCGCCTCGCATATGTGAAATACCCGAGGCTTGAAGCTAGAGGCACATGTGATATGCGCCTCGGATAGGCTTTTTGGTGCGCCTCGGATAGGCTTTTCTCTAGTAGTGAGTGATCTTCCGTACCATATATGAATATTCTTCTATGTTCTATGGGTATATATTAATATCATAAAGATATTAGTTACATCCAGAATCTACAACAATGCACTTTCTAGCGATCTTACGGGTGCACATATCCCTAAAAAAAATTTATAAAAAAGAAATGTCTTTTTACAGCGATCAACGTCTTGTAGCAGCGCCACTAACACTACCAAAACAGAACTAAAAGTCCAACTTCTCTAATAATGATGCCTTCAACAAGTAAACGGTGCACAAGCGTCATTGTCGCCCGATCAAAAAGATCATAGGTTTTTACCCTCGAGAAAATTCTTCGCTCACAAAACAACGTCTTCTACAAGACCATTGACAGACACAACTAGTTAATATCAGACCTTGAATTTTCACCCTTTCAACAAGACTCGCTGAAGATGTGTTGTCACCCCTTCAACAAGGCTGTTGCAGGTATGAAACAGAACCGATGATGGGGATATGCCTATTGGGGTATCCACAGCGGGACGTTTCCGACTGGCCCAAGGGCTGGCGAGTGGGCCTGCAGAACGGCGACTGGATCAAAGCCTGTCAAAGCACCAGGCGACTGAAGGTCAAAGGCCCAGGCGAGTAGATAGGCCCAGTCGGTTTGACTTAAACGATCGACAAAGTTGTAACCGAATCGGTTGAGATATGTAAACCCTAGGGGAGGTGAGCCTATATAAACCTCCCTAAGGGGTGAGTAGAGACACGTTCCCTCATACGCCTGAGCAACTCGCCGCCTAGTCGCCGAGTTCGCCCATTGTAATCACCTCCATAATACAATCTAGCAGGAGTAGGTCTTTACCCTCCGGGGGGCCGAACCTGGGTAAATCCCTGTGTCTTTGCCCTCATCTCGCACCGCAGATGGCTGGCCGCCCTTGCCCTTCGTTCTACTACTCGCTGCCAATTGCAGCATCTGCCGTGGTCATTCCCACGACAGTGGCGCCCACCGTGGGGCCTGGCCGGTCTGGCCGGTGTTCTGCGGCGAGATCCAATCTGCCCATCAACGAGACGGTCGCCACCGGCCGCATGATAGCGATCGGCGAGATGCTCCAGATCTTGCCGAGCAGCTACGTCCCGGCGGCACGACCCGTCACGCACAGCGTGATCCTGCCGATCGGCACGATCAGCCTCTTCGTCGGCTTCACCGACATCACCACCTCGGAGGACTCAGCTCGCATCCGCGAGTCGCCACCACGCGATCGGCTCTCTGAGAGCCAGGTCCGCACGATCCACCGCCTCGCCTCCGAGTACGACTCGGCCCATAACAACGTGGCCGAGAACTCGGCGGCCGCAGAAGACGCGGCCGTCACAGACGACGCCGACTCGGCGACCCCGGCGTCACTCGCCGGATCCATCACCGCGGCCTCGTCCGCGGGCTCCATCGTTCAGGTCTCCAACGCGGGAGATTTCGAGGACTCCTCCATCCTCGGGATCTTCGACTTCGACTCCGGGTCGGAAAACTCCGCCGACCTCCACGACGGAACCGGTCGCCATGCTGCGACCTACATGGCCACCGGCGCCGATCCGCCGGAGGACCCTTTCTCCACCCCGATCCCTCCCAACGCTATGGCAACGGAGGTCGAGGAACTCCGCCTGAAACTGGCGGAGGCAGTACGCAAGGAGCAGGCCGAACGCGAAAAATTTCGCCTCGAGCAGGTGACAGCGCAAGAACTGTCACGCTACCACCAGCAGCGGATCAGGTCGCGCCTGAACCCCACCGTTCAGGGGCGCGCCCTGAATTTCGACGATGAGAACGACCCGACGCGCATAGCCGAGCGCGCGATCTGCGAAAACGCGCCACCAGGCGGAAGCGCTCGACCCCCGCCAGGATCAACGGCGATGGGTGCCCCACCACCACCCAACCGCACCCCTCCCAGGGACCAGCCGCGCATAGTCGTCTCCTCACGAGAGCGAGACGCGAACGGCCTACCACTGTTCTCCACCCCGATGGACAACCTAGTGGCAGGCCGAGCAGCAGCCGACAGCATCACGGCCACCGGCGACGGCGCCTTGCAAATCCAGTACGTTCGGGCCCTGCTCGCAAAGGCCGTGGAGCAGCAAAAGGCGGGCGCCGACTCGCAAGGGCGAGTATACTCACGCTCTTCAGGAAGCAGGGCGGCCTCAAGCGGCCGCCCAGCGGCGGCAAATACCCTCACTTGCCCGCCGCCGGAGCCACTGCAGCTCCAACGCCGACCCGCGAACGCGGCACTCTCCACCAACGATCCCAGGCCGGCGACCAACTTCGTCGCCGCCAACGGAGAACCCGTCGACGCCCGCACTCACATCATCAACAACCAAAACTGGCGCGCACGCCAGCCCGACGACTTGCGGCACACCCTAAATACTCGCCGCGATGGCGAGCCCATGGGGTCGCTCAGTCGACTGGGGCCCAAGTGCTTCGGACCAATGATCCGCGGCGAAAAGTACCCGCCAAACTTCAAGGCGCCAAAGGAGATCGAAAAATACGACTCCTCGTATGACCCCGCAGTCTGGCTCGACACATACCTCATGGCAATGGGGATCGCGGGTCACACTGACCTACTCGCCGCCCGTTACCTCCCACTGATGATGGAGGGGACGTGCAGGCAATGGATCAACACGCTCCCCCAGGACAGTATCGACTCCTGGGAGGAAATGCGAGACGCCTTCGTCAGGCACTTCGAGTGCTCCTACACCCGCGCCACCACCATCGAGGACCTGGAACGCTGCGTCCAGGGACCCCGCGAGTCGACCCGCAACTGGGTCCAACGGTGGCAGGAGCTCTGGTACAACGCGGTCGGCATCCACCCGGACACCGCGATCCACTGCTTCAAGACCTCGTGCCGCTACGAGCCTCTAGTCGCCAAGCTCAAGCGACACGCCCGCACACTCGACAACATCCCCGACCTCCTCGAGATCGCTAAGCGGTACGCCGAGGAAGACCCCAACCAAGACGTCGACGACGAGTCAGGGGGGCAACGCCGCACGGGCGGCAACGACGGCGGACGTCGAGCCGACCTACGCTACAGCGGCACCCGCCTCACAGGCAAGCGCCGCAACGACGGGTGAGTCGACTTTGTCGCCAACGCTGGGCACGCACAACGCGAGCCCAAGAGCTACCGCCGCGACGGAGGGCAACGACGCGATGGCGGCAACTACAAGAACAAGCCAAGGTTCGATCCCGCGGCCCTCCTTAACCAACCATGTGCGTATCACAGCAGGGAAGGGAAGCCCGCCACGCACACCACCGCCGACTGCCACACCCTCAGGGAAATCGAGAAGGCACGGCACGCGCGGGAGGACACCGACAACAACCCGCAAAATGGCGGAAAATTCGGCAACGTAGCCGGCTCGCTCCACACCTTCACCGGCTTCAACACGAAGCGCGAGAAGAAGGTCATCGCCCGCGCCGTCGCCGTCAACGCGGTGGCCCAGACAGACGTCCCCCAGTTCCTGAACTGGTCGGAACAGCCCATCACCTGGAGCCGGCAAGACCACTCGCCACGCATCGAGTATCCAGGACGAGTCGCCCTGGTGGTCAAGCCCAAGGTCGGCGACTACTGGCTTCCCAAGACTCTGATGGACGGCGGCAGCTCCATCAACATCCTCTACCTCGACACCTTCAGGCGGCTGCGGCTCCCACAGTCGATGATCGAGACAACCCACACCACGTTCCACGGCATTGTCCCCGGTCGGAAGGCTTACCCGATCGGCAAGGTCACGCTACCCGTCACCTTCGGCACTCCGGCAAACTTCCGCACCGAGCGGATCGTCTTCGAGCTGGTGCCCTTCGACAGCCCCTACCATTGCGTCCTGGGGCGCCAGGCGTTCGCCAAATTCATGGCGGCACCCCACTACGCGTACAACGCGATGAAGCTCCCCGGGCCGTGCGGCGTCATCACCATTAACGGCGACCCCGACATGGCCGCCGAATGCGAGGCCAAAGGAGCCGAACTCGCCGACGCCGTCATCGCGGCGGAAGCTAGTCACGCCGATGAACTCGCCAAATACGCGAGCGGGGTCAACAATGACGACCCCACAATACTCAAGAAGCCCAACTCAGAGGGCACAAACCCCTCAACCTTTGAGGCCACGACGCACACCCGCACCGTCGAGCTGGTCCCAGGCGACCCCAGCCAGACGGTGACGATCGGGACGGGCATGAGCCCAGCATAGGAAGGCGCGCTCATCGAGTTCCTTCGTGAGAATAGGGACATCTTCGCGTGGAAACCCTCCGATATGCCTGGTGTCCCTAGGGAGCTCGCTGAGCACAAATTAAACGCCGACCCCAAAGTGCGACCAGTCAAGCAGTCGCTACGGCCCTTCAATGAAGAGCGCCGTCGAGCAATCGCCGAGGAAGTGCAGCGCCTGCTCGCTGCCGGCTTCATCCGGCCAATCAAGTACTCCAAGTGGCTGGCAAACCCAGTCCTGGTCGAGAAGAAAAACGGGACCTGGAGAATGTGTATCGACTACACAAACCTGAACAGCGCCTGCCCAAAAGAGCAGTTCGTCCTCCCGCGGATCGATCAGATAATCGATTCAACCGCGGGCTCGGAGTCGCTGTGTTTCCTCGATGCCTACTCCGGGTACAACCAGATTAAAATGGCTGTCGAGGATGAGGAGAAGACGACGTTCATCACGCCATTCGGAGCATTCTGCTAGACCGCCATGACCTTCGGCCTCAAGAACGCCGGGGCGACCTACCAGCGGTGCATGCAAGAATGCCTCGCGAGCCAAATTGGCCGCAACATCCACGTCTACATCGACGACGTGGTCGTAAAATCCGCTCGCCAAGGAGACCTCCTCGCCGACCTAGCGGAGACCTTCGCCAACCTGCGGAGGTACAAGATAAAACTCAACCCAGGCAAGTGCACCTTCGGTGTACCCGCCGGGCAATTACTAGGGTACGTCGTCTCCAAACGTGGGATCGAGGCAAACCCAACGAAGATCGACACGATCGCCCGGCTCGGCAAACCCGAGTGCCTGCGCGACGTCCAGAAGCTGGCCGGGCGTGTAGCGGCTCTCAGTCGCTTCATCCCCCGCCTGGGCGAAAAGGCGATGCCCCTATACCGCCTGATGCGCAAGAACCCCACCTTCCAGTGGGACAAGGAGGCGGACGACGCGCTCCGCGACCTCAAGAAGGTGCTACTCGCCGCACCACTACTCGCCGCACCCGTCGACAAAGAGCCCATGTTGGTTTACGTCGCGGCGTCCGAGCGCGTCGTCAGCGCTGTAATGGTCGTCGAACGACCAGAGGAAGGAAAGGAGCGCCCAGTCCAGCGGCCGGTCTACTACATCAGCGAGGTCCTCACCGAGTCGCGCCAGCGATACCCACAGTACCAAAAGCTGGTATACGCGGTCTTCAGGGCTCAACGGCGCCTGCCGCACTACTTTCAGGAGCACCCCATCACGGTCGTCTCCTCAGCCCCACTACAAGATATCATCCGCAATCGCGAGGCGACCGGGCGGGTCGCCAAGTGGGCCGTCGAGATCGGCGTCCACAACATTAAGTACGAGCCACGAAGGGCGATCAAGTCCCAAGCACTGGCAGACTTCATCGCCGACTGGGAAGAGGCCCAGCAGCCAGACAAGCCGCCGTACCTCCACTACTGGAACCTACACTTCGACGGGTCCAAGAACGCGGACGGTGCAGGCGCAGGGATTGTGTTGACTTCACCAAAGGGCGACAAGCTCCGCTACATCCTTCGCCTCGATTTCACGCCCTGCACCAACAACATGGCCGAATACGAGGCCCTACTCCACGGCATGCGAGCCGCAAAGGAGATGAGTGTCAATCGCCTTCGATGCTACGGTGATTCCGACCTCGTCGCGGGACAAGTCGCCGGCACCTGCGACGCCGTCTCCCCTACCATGGCGGCGTACCGCCAAGAGGTGGACAAGCTGGGCGGCCACTTCACCGGCTATTCCGTCGAGTGGATCGACAGGCGGAAAAACGAGGAGGCCGACGCCCTCTCTCGCATCGGGTCGGCTCGACTCGCACCACCCGCCGGCGTGTTCCTCGATACAATCTCCAAGCCATCAGTCTCTCCCCCGAGGGAGATCGACATCGGAGTCCCCCTCCAACCAGAGGCAACCTTGGTCGCACTCGTCACCGAGCCAGACGACTGGACCAAGCCCTACATTGCCTACCTGGAGACAGGCAACCTGCCCGCAGACGAGACAAGCGCTCGAATGATCGCTCGCCGATGCAAGTCCTACACCATCATCGACGGCGAGCTACACAAACGCAGCGTCACCGGCGTGTTCCAACGTTGCGTCCAACCGGCTGAAGGACGCAAAATCTTACACGACATCCATTCAGGCGACTGCGGCCAACACGCTGCCGCGCGCTCCCTAGTCGCCAAGGCTATGCGACACGGCTTCTACTGGCCCACCGCACACGCCGACGCCGTCGACATCGTCCAGCGATGCGCCGGGTGCCAGAAGTACGCCAACCAGACGCACGTTCCAAGTTCGGCGCTCAAAACCATCCCCATCACCTGGCCATTCGCCGTGTGGGGCATGGACATGGTGGGCCCCTTCAAGAAGGCCCCCTCCGGCTACACCCACCTGCTGGTCGCCGTCGACAAATTCACAAAGTGGGTAGAAGCCAAGCCAGTCCGGAAGTGCGATGGGAAGACTGCCACCAAGTTCCTACGCGAGCTCATATACCGCTATGGTTTCCCTAATAGCATCATCACGGACAACGGCACAAACTTCGCCAAGGGAGCAATGGCCGAGTTCTGCGAGGAGCACCACATCCGGCTCGACCTCGCGTCAGTCGCACACCCGGAATCCAATGGCCAGGCGGAACGAGCCAACCAAAGCATCCTCCACGGCCTGAAGCCGCGACTCCAAGTACCACTCGAGCGCACCGCTGGATGCTGGGTCGAAGAGCTTCCCTCCGTCATCTGGGGAATCCGCACCTCGGTCAACAGGTCGACCGGATTCACCCCCTTCTTCATGGTCTACGGCGCTGAAGCTGTCATGCCCACCGACCTCGAACACGACTCGCCACGGATCGTCCACTACACGGAGGCCGCAAACGAACTGGCCCGCCAAGACGGGCTCGACCAACTCGATGAAGCACGCGACCTCGCCCGATCGCGTACCGCTATCTATCAGCAAGGGCTCCGCCGCTACCACAGCAGACGGGTGAAAACCCGCACCTTCCAGGAAGGCGACTTGGTGTTACGCCTCATCCAGGACAAGAAGGGCATGCACAAGCTCTCTCCTCCGTGGGAAGGCCCGTTCGCCATCGGACGCGTACTCGGCAACGATGCCTACTACCTCATCGACGTCCGCGGGGACGGCGAACTCGATGTCAAGCGACCCTGGAATGTAAATCTCCTCCGGAAGTTCTACTCCTAGAACCCCACATATGTACTCTCCAGTCGCTATGAAATAAAAGAAACAGTTACCGCAAATTGCGTCTACTCTCCATGCCCTGTGCCACTCGCACTTGTAATAACAGCATCACGCTAACATGCAGAAGTCAACCTTTGGTACAGCGACCGGCACGGCCAAGTAGTGCGATGTGGGAGCACTGAGTCACCTCAGGTCCTGCGTCGTCCACGAAAAACGCCAATCCGGAGCCCCATTGGAGTCGCCTAGCTCGACTGGTTTTGCAAACCAAGACAACTGCCCTCGCTTCTCACAGCGACCTCTGTCCTCCGCATCCTCGGCGTAGCGACTCGAACGGCCAAGTACCACGCTCGGGGACTGCATACCAGTTCGTCGCGATCGGTCAGGGAAAACGTCAAGTAAAAGAGCACGCCCTGGACTCGCCACGCGACTGACCCCCCGGGCCAGGCAGGAGTGACGCGCCCACACCAACGCGCTAAGTCCTCAACCACCCTCGAGTCGCGCCTCGAAATACCAAGTACCACGCTCGGGGACTCGGCCACCCGACCCCGTTCGCGTCCGGGAAAACGGTAAAGTAAAGAGCACCCAAGGGAGTCGCCGTGCGACTGGCTCTCCGAGCTCGGGCGAGTCGACTAAACTAAACAAAACACACGATAACAACAAACATCATGTACAAGGTGAACCCCATAAAAGGGCGGACGCGCTCGGGGACTCACCCAAAATCAATCCAAAACACGA
The DNA here is from genome assembly GCA_910589765.1 of Avena atlantica. Classification (NCBI taxonomy): domain Eukaryota; kingdom Viridiplantae; phylum Streptophyta; class Magnoliopsida; order Poales; family Poaceae; genus Avena; species Avena atlantica. The sequence goes on from OU342739.1 coordinate 423,270,537, forward strand.
TTTCGCAAAATAAACACAACATCCGATTCAATCGCACATCGCATTGTCTTACATTACAAACTATGCCTGTTCGGCAGAATTGCTACTAACTTATCCAGGCATACTACACTACTCTGCAGGCTTCGACGATGATGCACCAGTATCCCGCCGCTTCCGAATGAACGGAGTATACGGGTTCGATGGATACGTCGTCAGCTCGCCCGCCATCGCCGCGCGGAAGGGCTGCTCGACCTTGAAGTCGCGATGTGGCGGCTCGGGGTCGTTCGGCGCGACGACCGTTTCCTGATAAGGAAGGAGGTCGCCCATCGCCCAGACACGTTCCGAGTACGCGGCAGCTCGCTCCTGCAGCTTGAGGACCTCCGACAGGTCCACCACGCCAGTCGACGAAGGATACCCACTCGTCACATCGTCGAGGTCGAAATCCTCGGGGAAGTGGGCGAGTCCAAGACTCAGAGCTGTCGACGCTCCACGCCGAAACGCCGATCGCGTCATGAACTCTACGACCGCGGGCGCCTTCTCCAAGTACTCCCACACCTCAACGAGGTCACTGGGAATAACTTCCGTGGGCGACATCTCCTGAAGGTAGGCGCGGATGCTCGTCGCCGACAGCGTTGCTGAGTCGACAAGCATGCTCACGCACTCCCTCGCATCAAGAGAGCTCGCTTCCTCATGGCTGCCAATCACCCGGCCTGCTAGACGGAAACAGTTGTGAGCACCACGGAAACCACAAACAATATGACTGCAAGACTGAGAAGGCGCACTCACCAAGCAACGGGCGAGCGAGTTCCGTGATGAAATTTTGAAGCGATGTATGATCGTCTTGAAGCCCAACAATAAGGGCCTCCGACACCTTCCGGTCTTCTTCAGCGGCCGCAACAGCGGCCTTAGCTCGCCCGTTCGCCGAGCTCGCCTCCTCTTTCGCCTCCCGCAGTTCGCGCTCGAGGTCGGCGATCCTTTGCTCGGCAGTGCCTAACGCAGACTTTGCCGCCATCAGCTCGCCAGCTGGGACAAGTTCTTGGCAAGCCGCCTCTGCCTGCGCAGCAACAGCCTGAAGGTCCCTGTTAACCTCTTGGAGAGTGGCTAACTCCTTCTCCGCACGCTGCTTCGCAGCCAATCGCTCTGCCGACTCCAGTTGCAGACCCTGTACAATTTCAAAGTCAGCAACACGAAAATTACTCAGTGCCCACCCGCTAAAATTTAGCGCGTGCGCACTCGGGGACTGGCGACCACGAAAATCACTCAGTGCCCACCCGCTAAAATTTAGCGAGTGCGCACTCGGGGACTGGCGATCACGAAAATTACTCAGTGCCCACCCGCTAAAATTTAGCGCGTGCGCATTCGGGGACTGGCGATCACGAAAATTCCTCAGTGCATACCCGCTAAAATTAAGCGCGTATGCACTCGGGGACTGGATGCGAAAGTACAAAACGAGAAACTATAAGAATCACGCCGCTGCTAAACACCGACCTGATCCTCGGGGACTGGAGGTACCTGGATGGCTGCGCCAAGCATGCCGTGTAGTTCCACCGCGTCCACAGACGCGAGCAGCGCCGGTGTGTGCCCGCGACGCGGATCAATTTCAGCATCGGCAGTCCCTGGAGCGGGGCTCGGAGCCGCAGCCTCACTCGCCGAGGCCGCTTTGGTCATGAAGCGAGGGAAGGTAGCGATTGACGCGCCCGCCCCAAGGGAACTCGCCTCCTCCGGTCTAGGCAACGAAACGCCCCCCTTCGTGGACGCGGTCGTTTCCACAGCGGGCCTAGCCGGCGCGATCGCCGTGTCGTCAGAGACAGCGACGATGTCGTCGCCCTTGGCCTTCTTGCTGCCTTCCGTGGAGGCGGTAACCTCGTCCACCTTCCTCTTACGGGAAGGGTCCTCCTCGCTAGCGGCGGAGGGCACCTTGGCCACCGTCGGGTGGCCCATCTTCTTTACTCCGGTCCTACGCATCGAGACAACTCAGTAAAAACAGTCAAAATACTAAGAAAAGAAAGGTGAAGGCCGAGTGCGCTTACTTGGCGACTGGAATGAAACGCAGCCCTGTACGAAGGCCGGCTGGTTTCTCCAGCTCGGGGCCCAACCGGCGACTGAGCCCCAGTTCCAGGACGCCAGGGGCCCAGGATACGGATGGCTTCTTCGATGTCGAGGTAGCGGTTGGTGCCTCCGGGGCGCCTTCGGCGGAGACCTCTCTGCGAGGAGGGGCTGCCGCGGCCGGAGCCTCCTTGCGAGGCGAGTCCGCTACGCTCAGGACCTCCTTGCGAGGTGAAGTCGCCTCGGTTGGAGCCTTCCCTAGCCCGTAGACCGGCGCGAAGGGAGGAGGCATTGAGGCCAGCGGTGCCTCCGTGGATGGCGCATCTAGCGCGGTTGTTGGCGGGGCCGCCTCGTCACCGGCCGAGCTGTGGGCATCGGAGCTGCTCGCCGAGCGCGGCGGTGAGGCCACCTTCGGCGGCTTCGTCTTCCTCCTCAAGGGGGCCCTCGCCTCTTTCTTCTTCTTCGCGGGAGTGGCCCGATGGAGCGAGGTGGTCTCCGGGAGTTCCTCGTCGTCATCATGACGCTCGAGGCTCCTGCTTGCCTCGAGTTCGCGCTGACGTTGCCCGCGGGTCTTTCGGACCAGTGGGGCAATCTCCTCTTCGGACTCGTCGTCGTCGTCCGCGTTACCCTTGGCGGGTGGCGACTCGCTTGTGTCCTGGGCGGATGGCCCGGAGCTCTCGTCATCGGCGGGTGGTAGCCACCCCTCCACCACTTGGAATAGCTGTGTAAACACGAAACAAAGTTAAGATTACCGCGACTGCACATGCTGCGACTGCGAACAAGATAAAATAATTACCGTTGGAGCCGGACGCTTCGCGGTGTAGGGAGGGACCCCGGCCTGCGCATCCGTGTATGCCGCCTGGGTAATCCTCTTCAGCGCCAGGAGGTAGTCCTCCAGCTTCCACTCGGCGAGGCAGGCCTTCGTCGAGTCTTCTCGGCCCGTGTACTGGTACATGTAGTGCTCGCGTTGGGCGAGTGGAACAAGCCGTCGCCCAAGCCAACAATTGTATAAATTCACCGTCTGGAGCCCTTTCTTCTTCAGACCACGAATGGTCTGGAGCATCTCGTCGACGACCATCCGCTGGTCATCGGGGAGCTTGACGACCTGGAGGTTGCGCGGCTCGGGACGGTTGGCCGAGTACCGCGGGATCGCTGCCTCATCCTTCGGGGTCGCCTCGGTCACGTAAAACCAAGACTTTTTCCAATCGCTCGCCGCTTTGGCCGGCAGCATCAGGTCGAAGAAGGAGGCTTTGGATTTGAGCTGGAAGGTTAAGCCCCCTGCGGCTAGCATTGGGCCGCCCGCCTCCTCGCGGCTGATCCGTCCATGGAACAGATCTTGCCACAAAGGAAAATAGGGCCTGCAGCCCAAGTAGCACTCGCAGAACGCCACGAAGATGGCGAGCTGCTCGATACTATGGGGACCCAGATCCGAGGGCTGGATCCCGTAGTAGGCGCAGAAGCGCCGGAAGAACAGAGAAGTGGGAAATCCTAAACCCCGCTCGAGGTGACTAGTGAAACAGATGAACTCTCTCTCGCGCGGGTTCGGGGTCGTTTCCCCGGCTGCGGGAATTCGCCAGCAGCCGGCCCGCAGGATTCCGGCCTCCTCGAAGGAGGCCAGTTGCGCCCTGGTGCACTTGGATCTACCCCAAGGTTCAGTAGAGAGGGCCATGGCCGAGGATTTGCTTGGAGGGCGGAAGATTGCGGGTCGATCAGATCGCGGGATCAATGAACGGAAGATGTGCGTACTCGGAAGAAATGGTGGGCGGTTGGCTTTCCGATAGCCTACCATTCCTCTTATATAGCGGGAGCTGCCCGCCAAATTAGGGGGCCGTTACCGCGCGATGATTACGCCGAAAGTTACCGTTACGTTACCTTAACGGCTAGTTTGACCACGCCCGACGGTCCGCCTCCTGCCACCCGGCTCGCTGAGTTACTCGCCGAGGCCGCGACCCGTTGATTCGACTCACCCAAGACGCGACTCGGTTCGCCGGATTTTTTCCTTCGTGCAGGAGCCCGCCGACGATTCGACTGGATGCCAACTTGAAGCCGTATACTCCGACTGCCAGCAGCCACCCGCGCCTAATCAACGACGGCCTCGGGGACTACTGATGGGGATATGCCTATTGGGGTATCCACAGCGGGACGTTTCCGACTGGCCCAAGGGCTGGCGAGTGGGCCTGCAGAACGGCGACTGGATCAAAGCCTGTCAAAGCACCAGGCGACTGAAGGTCAAAGGCCCAGGCGAGTAGATAGGCCCAGTCGGTTTGACTTAAACGGTCGACAAAGTTGTAACCGAATCGGTTGAGATATGTAAACCCTAGGGGAGGTGAGCCTATATAAACCTCCCTAAGGGGTGAGTAGAGACACGTTCCCTCATACGCCTGAGCAACTCGCCGCCTAGTCGCCGAGTTCGCCCATTGTAATCACCTCCATAATACAATCTAGCAGGAGTAGGTCTTTACCCTCCGGGGGGCCGAACCTGGGTAAATCCCTGTGTCTTTGCCCTCATCTCGCACCGCAGATGGCTGGCCGCCCTTGCCCTTCGTTCTACTACTCGCTGGCAATTGCAGCATCTGCCGTGGTCATTCCCACGACAACCGATGTTGTGGCGGTGTAGCAAAACCTCTCGTGAAGATGTGTTGTCCAGAATTAGGCCTATGCAAAAGCGGTTTGAACGGTTTAGCTAAGGATGTCAGTGTTACCTTACTTAGTGCTCCCTTCGTTTTAAAATATATGATATTTTGCTTTTGTGAAATAAGTGCATCTAGACGTTTTTTATGTGTAGATTTACTCAGAACCTAGACACGAAAATACATCTAGATACATTCGCTTCATAAAAAATAAACATCTTATATTTTGAAACGGAGGGAGTACCAAAAAATGAACTAAGTTTTGGCAAAACACCACTTTTGAGAAAACTAGTTTATTTGTTTGAACTAGACTAAACTAAAGGATACCTAGAGGTTCCAATGTTTCATCTCTAGGTTTAGCTGGTTTCACCTAGTTCAAATTTCTGCACTAGTTCGGAGGTTCGGAATGGATATGTGAAAGAAAATGAACTATGCTTGAGCTGCCGGTTTAAGTGGTTTCACGGTCTGTGTTTTTGCACGCCCCTATGCCTCCTTTGATTTATAGGATTGTCCCAGGAATTCTATAGGATTTAGACCCTATGGATTTTTTTTCTTTGCATAGTGTTTGATTCATAGGATTATATCCTACAGAAATTTTTCCAATATGAATTGGATAATGTATTTTCATAGAAAACTTAACATGAGGTCAGACCTCATAGAAAAATCCTGCCAAGATTTCTCATGCATATAGAATTTCATTGGACAGGACAACTCAATCCTATACAATTCTTGTCTCTCTATGTTTACTACCCTGAGAACCAAAGGAGGCCTCATTATTGACGCTCATGTGAAGGTTCTCGCGACGGCAACAGGAATGGAATACTTCTTCTCTCCCCGATGAATGCTAAGAAAAAGAATCGGATTACCTTTTTCTTGTACTCTATGAGATTCAGTACTTTAAACAGAGAGGTAAGGATGGAAATGGGCCGATCCAAATATATTGGCCTCCAAAAGTCAGCGACCTAGTCGGCCGGCTGGTATCTCGACTTTTTCAGCTACATTAACACATAATCTTTCTATTTTAAAATATAAGATGTTTTAGTTTTGTGATAAAAGAAATGTATCTAACTTGTTTTAGTGTGTAAATTTACTCTAAAACTGAGTAAACATATATATAAAAAAGTCTAAATATATTTACTTCACAAAACTAAAATATCTTATATTTTAAAATAGAATAAGTAAAATATTTTTTAAAAATGTTATAGTACAATGAAATAATTATCAGGCTACCGTGGCGAACCCACCATACCATAGGGGCGAGCATGGGCGACTGCCCCGGGTCTCGCGCGGAGTAGGGTCTGAGTGGAGCATCGCCATTATTGACGAACTATTGGAGTTTTCTATAGAGGAATAAAACCGATATGGGCTTAAGGGAAAAGACCATTAGGCTGGTTCTAGTGCTAGTATCATAAGGTGTATCATGCATGCCAACTTGGCAAAAATCTGATGTGGCACCATAATTAATGAAGAGAGAGGTGGTTAGTGTATCATAGGTAGATACCGTATCATAGCACGTAAAGCTAGAAATTATAATGGCAAGTAAATCTTGTACACACATTTTACATAGAGATTCTACAAATCAATAAATATACCACTACTATGATACTACTATATGATACAATGCACTAGAGACATAGTATCATGCACTAGTATCATATGCATGATACTAGTACTATGATACTACCACTAGGACCAGCCTTAGTGATTAGTCAATATTCACACGCTGCAGTTGCACATTGAACCGAGATTTTTTGTTTACAATGTGGTGGTCTCGTTTGGCATTTTGGGTCATATTGTTGCATCCAATGAGCTTTGTAAGAGCATCTCCACTCGTTGGCCGATTTTAGACCGAAATTCAGACTTAAATTTGGCTGGACAAAACATGTTTTTAGCCTGGGAACACCGAATTTCTCACTCGCGTTCCCAGGCCGAATTCCTAGGACGGTTTTTTTTCACCCAAAATAGGCTCAAATTCAACAATTTTTTGGCAGAGTTTGACATGATATGAATACAGAGCAATATTCAACCAAGTTCGGCCTAAATTTAAACACAGTTCGGCGTAAAATTAAACATAGTTCGGCATATAATAACAATACAACATATTTCAGCATAGTTCGGCCAGTTCATGATCGGCATCTACGTGTTGCCTCTGCGTATCCATAGGTGCTCCACCAGATCATCCTACGGTTGTTGATGCACAACCGGATCTCGGATCTCCTGATGCATGGCGATAAAGGCATCCCAGGTTGGAGGCACCTGGTGATCAGGCTCGACAAGAGGTCTCTGTCTGTAGTATGGATCGTTCTTCTCGACCAAACTCACTGTGTCATTCCTCTCATTCTCAATGATCATGTTGTGCAAGGTCATACAACAGTTTATCACTTCCCACATCTGATCTTTCGACCAGGTCATAGCAGAGAACCGGACAACAACAAACCTCTGTTGGAGTACACCAAATGTCCGCTCCACGTCCTTCTTGCAAGCTTCCTATTCCTTGGCAAACCGAGCATGCTTGGGGAACATTGGGTTAGAGATAGTCTTCACAAATGTTGGTCATCTTGGATAGATGTCATATGCAAGATAGTATCCCTTATTATAGTGGTGCCCGTTGATCTCAAAGTCCACAGGGGGAGCATGACCCTCAACAAGCTTGGCAAAGACATTTGAGGAGTTGAGGACATTGATGTCGTTGTTCGATCCTGTCATGCCAAAGAAGGAGTGACAGATCCAAAGATCATGTGTAGCAACTGCCTCGAGTATCACAGTGCAACCTCCTTTGTGGCCTTTGTGCATTCTCTGCCATGCAAATGGACAGTTCTTCTAGTGCCAATGCTTGCAGTCTATGCTTCCTAGCATCCAGGAAATCCTCTACTTTCATTGACTACAAGGATCCGAGCTGTGTCTTCAGCAGTGGATGTTCTCGGGTACTATTTCCCAAACACTGCAATCATTACCCTGCAGAACCTGTACAAGCAATTGATGGCGGTGGACTCGGCCATGCGGAGATAGTCGTCGGCACTGTCACCCGGCGCTTGATGTCGTGTTGTTGACATGGGAGCTTCTTCTTCTTTAATTACTCCCCGGCAATGGCGCCAGAAAATATCTTGACGCGGCTCAACTTTAGAGCTTCAGTTGGGAGACCCCAAGAGGAAGGTATGATGAGCACAGCGGCAAATTTTCCCTCAGTTATGAAACCAATCTTATCGAACCAGTAGGAGCAAGGAAACAATTCCAAGGTGTTGCCAGCAACTTGGAATCCTGCACAACACAAACTCAAGACTTTGCCCCAACTTGCGGTGAGGTTGTCAATCTCACTGGTTTGCTGAAAACAAAGGATTAAACGTATGGTGTGAAAGGTGATGGTAGCTTGCAGAAAGTAAACAGTAACAGTGGAAGATGTATCAACGGTAAAGATTGGACCGGGGTCCACAGTTCACTAGAGGTGTTCTCCTTAAGATAGATAACAAAACATGCTGGTTAAACAAATTACAACAGGGCAATTGACAAGACAGAGCAAGGCATAACAATGTAATACTAGACATTCATGATCCTATGAGACTTGATTGGGCAATACAACAATATACATAGACCGCCATCCAACTTCATCTATGACTAGTAATCCACCTTTAGGTTATCATCCGAACCCCCTCTAGTATTAAGTTGCAAGCAATGGATAACTGCTTTAAGCAAAGTGTGTAAGGTAAACAATACAATTGTTCCATGAACAAGAGATTGTTGTTTTCTCCCTAGTGGAAACATCACATCTACAACCTTAGAGATTTTTGTCACTTCCCTAGATTCAATAGAGGCATGAACCCACTATCGAGCATAAATACTCCCTCTTGGAGTCACTAGCATCTACTTGGCCAAGATAGCTACTAGAAACATGGAGCATGCAAGATCTCAAACAACACAGACATGATAGAATCAATAAGATAGAATCATTAATCAATCTGACATAGTAATCTCAATTCATCGAATCCCCGCAAACACAACATGTATAATTAAAAATAGATGATCTTGATCATGAACGGAGCTCAAAAGATCTAAACAATGATAACACAAAGGAGGGGAAACAACCATCTAGGTACTGTATGGACCCATAGTCCAAGGTGGAACTACTCACGCATCATACCGGAGGCTGGCATGGTGATGAAGAAGGCCTCCGGGATGATCTCCCCTCCGGCAGGGTGCCGGGAAGAGCTTCAGATCCCCCCGATCTAGGGACGATGGTGGCAGCGGGTACATACTGTTTCGTGAAAGATTGAGCGGGTCCTTAGGTTTAGGTATTGGGGGCTTCTTATAGGCGAAGGGGGAGGCCGATGGGGTTCCCGAGGTGGCCGCACCCCCAAGCGCGGGCCAGTCCTAGCCAGGGGGTGTGCCCCCCCGAGGCCCTTCACCATCTCGTCTTCTGGCTCTGTGTTCCCCTCGGTGAAATATTGACTTTGGATTTTGTCCCGTCCAATTTTGAGAATATTCATTTTCTGGCTTTTCTAGAACCAAAAACAGAAGAAAACAGGCAACTGGCACTGTGACATCTTGTTAATAAGTTAGTCCCAGAAAACATATGAAAATACCTCAAAGTGTGGACAAAGCAAAGCAAAGTTTATACTAAACAAGCATGGAACATCAAAAATTATAGATACGTTTGCGACATATCAAGCACCCCAAGCTTAACTCTTTCTCGTTCTCGAGTGGGTAAGTGATAAAAAGAATAATTTTTGAGGTGACATGCACCATCACAATCAAGATCAAACCATTTGCAATCATTGAAAGCTGGGATCAAAGTACTCTAAATATGAGCATGAAAGATGAAGTTCTAACAATAAGACAAAGTTACTATGTTGCAACATGAAAGGATACAAACAAAGATTCATGAATAAAATGCATTGAAAGACGTTTGTTTGTTTCACATATAGAAAACATACCATAGTGGCATTCAGCTTGTCCCTCATGGAGTAGAAAAACATAAATGCATAGGACAACTTCAAAGTTCATAAGGGTGACTAGATACAAATAGTTGAAGAACAAGCAATATCAACAATATGAATCAATCAATAACTTTTGGAACAATGCACACAGAACTAAGAATGGCAACTATGCTCTCTTAATTGGTGCCTAAGATAGAAGGTGGAGACTCAATATAAAGGTGGAAGAAAGGCCCTTTAAAGGGAAGCAGGGTTTTCAATTTTCAAAAAGAGCTTCCAAAAATTATGGTACTTGTTAGCTTTTAGCTCTCATTGCCCCTATCATAGGCATCTTGAAGTGGTTAAGGTTAAAGTGAACAAAGTATGGAGTATATGCTTGACAAAGTATAAGTTGGCAATCTCATGTCCCTTGAGTACGAGGGCCGCTCCTCATGCTACTCAATTTTAGTTACCGATAAGTTCTTGTCATAGTAAGTACATGTGTATCATAGAGAACTGCCAACGGGTACCCCTTTCCCCATGATACATGAGCTATCCCATATCAAAATGACAAGGCAAGCAGACAATGAGCATCTCAGCAATCTTCTTATTTACCATGGGAAAATGGTGCTTTTTTCTCTCTTTCCTCTTTTCAATAACTCTTTTTTTCTGTCTCTCTTTTTTTATAAGAAGAATGCTTCATAGATTGCTCACTATGGTGATGCTGCAAGTTTCCACCATGATTAGGCATGGCTTAGGCTAGTGGCCCAGGCGTTTCTCTAACACATATACATAACTCCATGGACTTACAAGCTCCCCTTTTATTTCACACCGACGACATCCATAAACAAAAGAGAATGATATCAACTAGATAGATATCCAAAAGTGTTGAAAGCGTTCCCCGTGACATCATGGTTCTGATAATTCCAACTTATAAGTGCAAGCATATACAACATAGATGACACAATTGACATGGATATACCCTACGGGTGCACAACATTGGCATACCCGGTCCAGCCCAAGGAAGGCCCATGAAAGTACATGCATCCCATGAAGATTTCGGGTGGCCCAAGCCCGTGGAAATTTCGACTCCTTGGAGGACAAGTCTAGATTAGATAGAATTTCAAAGGGTATCAACCCTAATCTATAACCGACTCGACCTATCCCGAGACCTGGCCTATCTATATAAAGGCCAAGAGGGCACGGCGAGAAGGACAATCACCACCTCATACGTACACCTCTCGCTAGATCGCATCCGCGCACCCTTTTAACCTTCGGTTCCGCCATAATCAAGAGCAGACAAGCAGGAGTAGGATTTTCCCTCCGGGGGACCTAAACCTGGGTAAATATCGTGTCCCTATGTTGCTTGTTTGTTAACCGTTCCGTGACTTCCAGCATCCCCATCTTCTCCAAATCCCAAGTCCATAACAATGGGAATTGATGAGATCGAACCTCGTCAATTGGCGCCATCTGTGGGAACCGAGGATGCTGATCGTGCGGTCGTGATGGTTCCATCCGGAGCGATCTGCGATTCATCGGCAACAGAGAGTCACCTCCTCTTCGGCGCCTTTGACTTCACCGCCCACTCACCCGCCACCCTCAAATATTTCGAGTTCATAGGCGACGGGCTCGAGATGCTGTTCGGGAGCTTCTGCTTCTAGGTGGGGCAGACCGGCACCCTCCGCCTCCCAGAGCGGATGCCACTACCATCCATCAGGCCCGCTTCGTGGGTCCCACCCATCAACGCCCTATACACATCGACGATGGCAGGCGATCCGGATGACAGCAGCAGCTACAACTCCGATCTGTGCGGTCCCCCTTTGGATGAAGGAACCTACGGTTCCGGATCCGAGAGCTACGGCAGCAGCGACCTACTCTGCGAGCTCTACCTATGCGCTGCCATCCACGATGGCAACGCCAACAACGGAGCAAATCCACCAATAGGTTCGGGTGCCCCTCCACCTCCCAATCCCCTCCCAACCCTCAGGTTGAGAACGAGGGAAACAGGGGAAACCCGGCCAACAGGGCCACTGAGGGCAGAAATCGCGGCTATGACCAGATCAACCTCAACGAGGAAGGCTGGGCGAAGGCACGCGAAGCCATACAAGGCAATAAAATCCTACCTGTGGATGCCTCCCGTGACCTACTGATGTCCTACCACTGGCTCCTGATCGATGAGCACAATCGGTAGGTGAAGCTGCAAGAGGAGCTCAAAAAGCGTAAGCAGGCAACTGTAGAGTCAAGCGCACAGCGAGCTGCGCTCTCCACTGATGGCGGCTCCACTTTGCATGGCAACAACGCCAACAAGTACCGCTCCCGCATGGAGCGCATGGACCCCGCCACGCGATGCGAGGTCACTAGTGCCCTCGATACGTCCTTCATGACGATGGACTCACAAGGCAACATCATGCCGAAAATGCCGCAGGCTGTGATCATGGCGGCTACAACATATCTCGCGTCCAATCCGCCTTCGGTGGGTGACCCGAAGAACGCAATGCACAAGTCCGTGTTAGCAGGCCTCGGACTCGTCGGAGCTACGCTCCACGACAAAACTCTCGCGGAGCCGAAGAAGAAGGCCGCAGTCAAGTTCACTCGAAGCTACACACCCTCATCTGGCGAAGAGGAGCATGACCTGCCCCGGCATCGTCGGAGCCCACGTCGCCGCAACAGCAACTATGATGCTCGTAGTGAGCTCACCCAGTGCAAGATCGACAAATCACGTGCTAAACGCGCGTGTTCATCTGAGTCCGAAGAAGAGGACGATGGAGAGCTGTCCGGAGCCAGCTTCTTTAGCATATCTGTTTGGCAAACGCGGATGCCGAAAAATTTCAAGCTCCCTTCGGACAATCCGAAGTTCGATGACACGCAGGATCCAAAGGCTTGGCTCGACGATCACTTATCATCCATCAAGCTCCATGGTGGAAACAAGAACACCGCCTTACAGTGCCTTCAGCTGCAACTGACAGGCGCAGCCAGGGTCTGGCTTAGCAGCCTATCCTCTGGATCCATCTGAAGCTGGGAAGAGCTGGCGTACAGCTTCATCCGCAACTTCAAGGGGACAAGCAAGAGACCAACCTCATTCGAAGATCTGCGGGCCTGCACCCAGCAAACCAACGAGTCCATCCGCTCATACATACTATGCTGGTCCCACATAAAGAACTCCGCCACGCACATCTCCGAAGAAAGAGCAATCGGCGCATTCAAGGATGGTGCCAGGCGCCCAGATTTCAAAGAGGAGATCATGCGCGTCAAGCCCAAAACCCTTGACCACCTCATGGACATCGCCAACCGCTGGGCAGACGTCGAGGATACTGTCAACCGAACACATTCGGATGGCGAGGACGACTTTGGCCACAGGCGCGAGCGCCGCATCAAGAGGAGATCGCGCGTCTACGACGATCGCGACGGAGTCGACATGGTAGCAGCTGGATACACCGATCGACGCGATGACGGAAACCGTAACAGCGGATACCACAACAGCAACTACCGCGACAGCGGACGACCCACACAAACGTGGCAACGTCGCAACCGCGATGATGAGCCTTCAGCATATGATAAGTTGTCTGGTCCCTGCACCATCCACTTCTAAATCGACAAACAAGATGGTAAGAGAAAGGCCAGCCATATGCTCAAGGACCGTCGAGAGTTCCACAAGCTCAGCAAGGGCCTCACCCAAATATTACGCCAGACGGCAAACCCGGGATTCGCACCTGCTCCAGGTGTCATCGCCCATGGAGCTTCTCCACCACCAACTGGCGGACCGTCGCAGCCGCCGGTCGCACCAACACCAAACAACGATGTAGATGGGTACTCCCCACCGAAAGGAGCTCTGATGATCCAGAAGGGGCGCCCAACCAACAGGGTGCAAAAGAAGATCACCCACCAAGTCAGCCTGGCCGTGACCTCCCCACCAGCCATACCTGAGTACCTCAGCAGCTCGGAGTCCTGCATCATGTTCGACCGTTCGGATCACCCACGCTAGATTCCCCGCTGTCGTGGTATTGCCGACGAGTATGCCATGGAGGGGTCCTCACAGTGCATGTTTAGAGACGTGGGGTAAGGTAGATGGTTGACGGGTACAAGGTAACACAGCTTACCCAGGTTCAGATCTCACAACGGTGGCGGAATCCTACTCCTGCTATAAATCACTATAAGGGCAATACGCCGAGTTACAGAGATAGGTTCGCTGTGCGAGGTTGTCTGAGATTGTCTATGATCGTGCCCTAAAGGCTCCCATAGGCCCGACTTATATAGTCTCCAGGTCCTAGGGTTACAGGGAAGAGTCCTAGCCGGACAGGTTAGAGAGTCCTACACCGTCTATTACTAGTCTTGTGTATCTTACACTCCAAGGCTCCGGGTACATTGGTGACTCCACCGTAGCCTTCCTTTATCCAGCATGGGCCTCCATTCTGGATCCATCTAACTGGGCCGCCCAGTAGGCCATAGGCCATGCTACCGACTATGGGCCACCCGGGTTATCCGGATAAGTGACATGCTATGAGGATACCCATATAGAATATCTCCAACAGTAGCCCCGGGAGAACTCCGAGATCTTGCGCCATCTTGCCTCTTTAGATGAATGCTCCGTCTAGTAGGATGTCGGCAAATCGTCAAGCAATATCTTGTAGTCCTCCAAAGAACCCTGCAAAGTTTTCTCCGTCTTCAACTTGTAAGTCAAAGAAAAGCTGAATCTTCCATCGTACTCTTCCATAGTCGGATTGGATCCGTCTATGTCGGAATCTTCGATGTGACGGCTCATCTGCCCATGTCAGCTAGCACGACATAGGCTTAAGTCAGCGACGCCTCGTAACTCACACATGCAGAGAACGCAATCATGTACGATTTTCCCGCGCGAGCGATACAAACCGTTGGCGGCGACGGTTGGAGACGTGGCGAAATTTCCACGCACGTTTCACGAACACGTCATCTACGCGGCAACCATCCGATCAAGCTGCACGAATCTTGACGCCGAGGATGATAAATAGTAACCGTGGGGAAATTTCCACTTTTTACCTCATTCTCCTTGCATCATCTTCTTCCTCCAGTCGCGTGCCTCCTCGAGCTCTCCGCAAGAACTCTCGAAAAAACCCGAGCTCCAATCTGCACCAGTCGCACCCAATCTTCATTCCATGGCTAGCATGAGCACTTCTCCATCAATGGTGGCATCGAGCGAAGCAGTGGCGAGCTCCGTCGTCGTGCCCCCAGAAGGTTTGGTCATCCCTGCGTCGGTGGTGATCGAGTCCACCGGCGGCGACCCAAATTTGGCGGCGCTAGAGCCACTGGAGGAGGAACCAGACTCGCACAAGGGCGACTGGCGCGGCTCGGATATCACAGACCGTGATATCCAAGAGATGGTCGCCGAAGGCTACCTCCCCGCGACGGAGGGACTTGCCTGGCGGGCGGCGCCGGCCGGCGAGGTGACACCTTCTCCCCAAGCCGGAGAAAAGGTGTACCTCAAGCTCAAATGGTACGCGGCATCTCCCTGCCCATCTCCAACTTCTTCCTCTCCGTCTTGAACCATTATAGAGTCTAGCCCTAGAACCTTTCCCCCAATAGTATCTTAGTGCTTAGCAACTACGCGACACTTTGCGAGGGATACTTAGGGATAAGGCCTAGGTTAGACCTTTTTGTGTACTTCTTCACCATCAAACGTGAAGCCTAACATGTTGGAATTATGCCCTAGAGGCAATAATAAAGATGTTATTATTATAATTCTCGTCCATGATAAAGTTTATATTCCATGCTAGAATTGTATTAAGCGGAAACTTTAACACTTGTGTGGTTTGTGAACAACACCGTGTCCCTAGTATGCCTCTATGGACTATCTCATTGATTAATGATGGTTAAGGTTTCCTAACCATAGACATGAGTTGTCGATTAATAATGAGATCATATCATTGGGAGAATGATATGATGGACAGACCCAAACTAAGTGGAGAAATTAGATCGTGTCATCGTGTTCATCTTTGCGAAGCTTTTCTTATGTCAAATATTGTATTCCTTAGAACATGAGATAATACAACTCCCTGGTATCGGAAGAAAGCTTTGACGTTGTAACTACCTCGATGAATTACGCTCCTAGTTACAAGCCTGGATGAGCGGAAATGGTTGAAATAGTACGGTGGGGCCCAAATGCCACTCACAGGTAGACCTTTCGGCCGTCCCAACCATTTCCAAACATCGGGACAAGAACGGGCGGCGTAATCGGCAGGCGAAGGGATCAACTACATACACAAATGGGTATGTATGCAAGCCACCATACAACAGTACATCAGAGCCATTCCATCTAAAAGAAATAGAAATATTGCAACGCCATACGGCAAGATCCAAATATCCTAGATAGATATAATAGTTTAGGATATCTCCTCATACATCAAACATCAGAGTATCAGGCGGAAGCGGCAACAAGATCCGAGTACGGATAAGAAGCAAATTGGCATAAGATGCCCCATAAAATAAACACATCCCGCCCATAGATCTCACGGATCCCCGTTCCCGGAATCTCTACACCGAAAGATCGTTGTCCACATCGTCCGTCTTCTCCACCCACTACCCATCTTGTGAGTGTACCTGTTCATCTGAATCAAATAATTTATCGTGTGAGACCCTAGGGGTACTCAGCAAGTCTTTATGCCTCTAATGGGGACACAACCTGGGGTGACGCAATTGCAGCAAAAGATAAACCCTAACAATTCTATAGATACGCGCTAACCATCCGCCTAACCAAAGATAGACGGATGTCCGTGAATTAATAACAACAGTTATAACAGTAATATTAACAGATCCATCCTCCTCCTCCTCGCTTACCAACGAGGAAGCGGACGAACAACCCCCCATCCATTGGAAGTTTTATTATCCATTCCATGAGTATTGCACTATTTACTAGTCAGTTACTTAGTCAAATTAAAGCGGTACTTTAGTTATATTTGTCTATGATCGAGAAACTGTGCTCCAAGTCGTCCATAACCGCGGACACGGCTTTCATAAAGTTTTACCCTGCAGGGGTGCACAAATAGCAACACACACTCGATCAACCTCGAAAAAACCAAATCAAAACCCAACGAGGCATTCACGACAAAGCAATCACAAGATTCAGAAATATTTCAGGGGCCACCCCATTAAGCTACCCGCAACGAAACTGACCGGCTCCGAGACGGACTCAAGGTTTGCGCCAATGGCTGTAAACGACTGGGAACCCGAAAATGTGACTGGGCTTGTCGATACCGCGAAAACACTCCGCTTACCTAAACAGTACAAGTGCAGTACCTCGCACAATTTAAATTAAGCAGTAAAGCATGGCATAAGTACAGAATAGTAATAAAACCTCAAACTAGTTTGTGGCCCCAAGAAATAAGAATGAATCAAGCTCTGGCTTAGGGGGGTCCCATAAGCCTCCCGAATGTGGATAGCGTGAATAGTCAAGGAACAGGAATCAAGTACTCGGGGTCCTGCGGGACACAAGTGAGCATGAAAAACCAAATAGAAGATATTGCTCACCGGTGCCACTTTCATTAGTTATCCCATACTACTCAGGTTAAGTTGTTTAGGTACCCCGTTATCCATCAGACACTCACATACCCTACACATGCTGTTCTACGACTCGCATGGCTCAAACAACTCCTGTAGTAATGGCTCATGGGATGGAGGAACAAGCTTCGGTGGGGTTTAAAAGTAAAGGTTATGCAATACTTTGGATTCAGATTAATGCAATCGCGACTCAATGATGCAAGAATAAGATAGAGGCAATAGGTACTATATGTATGCAAGCATGTGGTAGTGCTTGCCTGGCAGCTCAGTTGAAGCGAGAGAAGGATCTGGGTAGTGATCCTGGGTTTCTTGATATATCCCCTGCTCAGCGTCTATTCGAAGAAGAACCAAACAAACAAGGGCCAACATAAATAAAGTGCACAAGCATATGAATCAAATGTGACAATCAAACAACCATGCCATGATGAATGTTGCACAATTTGCATGGCAATAAAGTAGCATGGCATGGGTGAGGTGTAGAATACAAGAAATAAACATTTTATGGAGTTTTAGTCACCTTTTATACTCAAATAAGTTGCTGTATACTTTATATTTATATGATGCATGCTGCAATTCAGAACATGGAATGCATAAACAGAAAGGTCTCGTCGAGCTAATCATTTTAGACATATCATTTGTCAAATTTGGTGTTATAAAACAAAAGTTATTAAATAATTAAGTCAAAAGGGCATTTTATTGTAATTTTGAAAAACTTGAAATTTAAAGTGTTCAAAATATATTTTGGATAGCATAATTGAATTCCTCACATTTTTCTGATCTCAAAACATATATTATTTGTCTAATTTGGAATTGAAAACTAAAAGTTATTTTAAAACAGATTGAATTTGAATTTAAATCAAATTTGAAAAGATTTGAATTAAAACAGATAACAGAAAATACTTTTCTCACCTGGGCAATTCCTACCCGGAGAGACAGACAGTGGGCCCGTGAGCTAGGAGGGGTCACTGGTCACGCGGTCAACGTGGGGGTGACAAGTGGCGAAGGGGGAGGACGACGGGCTGATGTTCTCAAAAGGGAAGGGGCTTATTTACAAAACCTTCTAGAGGATGCTGTCGAACTGAAGATTGTATCAGCGAAAACAGCTAGCTGATCTTGGTTTTTGGAAGATGATGGCGAGAGATCCGCTAGGAATCTCGCGATTCGTCAAAAAGAAAGATTGTAGAGGGGACTCATGTCTACAAGTTTGAAGTTCGGAGTTTCGTCAAAGGAGGCCTGCAGCCGCCGGAAAACTTAAAGGAACAGAGGGTCTGGGAGGAGCTCGGTTGCTGAGACTGATGACAAACGACAGCGCAGACAGACGATGGCGTACTGTGAAAACGAGCGAATTTGGTTGAGGTTGGCGAGTAAACGGTAGGGAATTTTAAGGTGTCGTAAAAACGAAACTTGGAGAGGAAAACAAGGTCTACAACTTTGGTGTTCGAAGATTCGGCAACGGAGGTCTGTAGCGTTTGGCACAGTTAGGGAAACAGAGAAGCGCGCGAGGTGACAGATGACGACGGCCGGCTCTCGCGCGCAGGGCGGCGTTCGACGGGACGACGACGAGGTTCAGGACACAGGTCAAGGGAGGGGATGATGGGAAGGTGGAGGGCTCACCAAGAGGGCTCGGGATGCGGTTGCAGCGTGGGAGAAGAAGTATACGTCGAGGCGACGTGGAGACCATGGCGTGGGCGTGTGCGGCGATGGTGCGTTGCAGGAACGGCGAGGTCGCGTGCGTGCTCAGGCCTGCTCCTCCTCGCTCCCTGTACGAGACGTCAACGGCGGCCCAAGCAGTTCTTCCGGCGCAACGGCGAGCTCCAGGGCGGTGTGTTTTCTCCCGGGCAGCGAGGTGCTGGGTGATGTTGGCGTGGGCAAATAGCGGTGGTGGTTTTGGCGTGGGGAGGAAGAAGATGGTGGCTGGGCACTACCAGATGGGATCTGGAGTACTGGGGTAGCTTGTTGAGGTAGAGAGGGAAGGGAGGAGGACATGGGGCTTGGTTGCTTTTGCAAAAGGTGAGGAGGGTAGCTCGGGCTAGGTCTTCTCTTTCCCTCTCTTTTCTGTCTTGTAGCCGAGAGAGGGCTGGGGAGGGACCAAGGGAGGTGGTGTGGTGGGCCTGCCTGGTAGGAAGAGAGGGGGAGCCGAGAGAGAGGGGGAGGGGAGGGGTAGCTCGGGTTAGGTAGGGCTAGGGTTAGGAGAGGCTCGGGTTAGCTAGGTTTAGAGAGAGGAGAGGTGGTCTCGGGTTAGGTTAAGGGGCTAGGGTTTAGGAGAGAGGATAAAGAGAGAGGGTGAGATGAGAGAGAGATGAGGTATGGTGCTTAGGGTCTAGAGATAGAAAAAGGAGAGAGGGGTTTAGGGTAGGGCTAAAAGCAAGATCAACAAGATCAAACAAAAGGAGGGAGAGAGAGATGTGGATTGTGATGCACATGTCAAGGAGAGAAGGAGCAAGGTGAGGATTGAAAGAGAAAGGTTGGAGCTCAACAAAAGGGAAAACAATCAAAATTCCAAGAAAACCAAGGGAGATCAAATAGTGGTGATGGTTGCATGGCCCATGCAAGTGCATTAAATGCCATGTCTTAATCTTGTGAAAACAAAATAATTATTCATGGCATTTATACATATGCATTCCAAAATATGGGGTAAGGCCAAGCTAAGGATTTACATGAAAGTTCCAATTGGAGTAGATGGAGATGATCATATTTGATTATAATTGGGACTTGCTAGTGTGTATATTCCACTAGATGTTTAATAGTCCCAAAAATATCCCAACATGAGCATAAATCCATGATGATCCATATGAAAGCTAGGAAAAAGGAGTACTACTCATAATGCATGCAAAGGTGACTCCACATATCAATAATGTGAAAACAACATGATGCTTATATGAGAGCATGTGGAGATAGAGTTAGATCCATCCCAACCCACATGAGCTAGAGGTAAAACCAAATAAAGTGCAAAGCTCATATTTAGTTGGATGGTGGAATTATAAGGTGGTGGCAGAGAAAGGTGATGGAATTGAATAAAAGATATGCCCCCAACTCAACTTGGGCATTTAAACAATATATCAAGAACCAAATACAATATCAAGAGGCAAATACAATTTACAATGCATATGAGAGAAGAACCAAAACAAAATGGTTTTATATGATGCTCAAATGCAAGGTGGCATGATGACATGAGCATGATATAATTATGATGCAACAATTATATGTAGGACGTAGCATTATATTACTAGACCAAGTAGCATTGCAATTGTTAGACAATTGGGATGCTACAACTCTCCCCCACTAAACAAGAATCTCGCCCCGAGATTCCTAGGAAAAACAAAACAACACAAGGAGAGGCGGTTGTTCGAACGAAGGTGACCCTCACGTTCCCAAGTTGATGAACAACGGAATGGTGCGACCACTACACCTTGCAGAACTTGCTAGACTTGTTGCGAGTCTTGCGTTTTGCTTGAGAAACAACGGGTTAGAAGAGTTGAAGGATTGTCGTGAGACAAGAAGAATAGGATGGGCATAGCTCCGGTTTTCCCAAGAATCATGATGAAAGAATATAACCACTTGTGAAAGAAAAGGAGAAGATGATGTATCATGGATAAAGAAAGACACACCATTAAGATTAAAGATGTACCGATACGAGAGAGGATGAAATCTTTGTCCTGCCGGAAGAAAAAGAGCTAGATTGGAGAGGTTTGAACCACTATGACAATAGCATCGTATCTTCTCTCGGATTTGAGAAATGAAGTTCGGAAACAATATTGACTTCAAACAATAGAGTCCCTTGATAACAACAGAAAGATTTAGTTAGACATCGTCGGATTAGATTCTTGTTGCACCGGTAAGAACCAATGATCATGCAATTTAGGTGCGCAGATATAACTTCCAGAGATGGATGTGAAGCCAGATCATGGTGGAATCCCGAGAAGCAAAGAATATGGAGGATCTGGAGTTTATTGTAGAGATACTTATTGCTTTCTTTAGCCTTGAGGCTAACGAAATAGATTTGCGGCTGATGGCATCAACCATAATTGGCTTTACCACAGAAAAAGAATTCATGAAACAAAGAGAGAGATAGCTTACTTTCATCTTGTTTGGGGATATCGAGCATCGGTAGAAAGACGAGGATAGAAAAAGGTTTGCGTTTGTTTCCACCAGATAATTGAGGATTTTGCTCAATGTAGAAAGGGTGAGATCACCAACAAGAGGTTATTGATTACTTTCTTTGAGAGAGCACTCCGGAAAAACAAGGACGGAAGTAAAAGTATCAAGGGATAAAGGCCATTTCTAACTTCCGTGGAATGAGTGAAGTCACATAAATTCACCAATTCAATGTACAAGAGCGAATGATAAGAGTAGTGGTATGGTAGGTACTCCATCCCGCACTCAAAGCATTACTCCGCACATGAATAAGAAAATCATGCAACCCAACTACCGAAACAGACTGAAGGTGTTGGCAAAAACTCATAGAACTCCGTTAGAAAACAAGGATAGATGCAAACGATTCGCCGGATTCATAGATAGATAAAGATGATGATGTTGTCGTCATGTCAGAAGTACCAAGCCACCGGAAAGATATAAAGGAAGATCACGGAGACAACTGCAAAATTTCACAGATATAGAAAAAGATAGCACCACTTGAACCAAAGGAATACAAGATCTGGAAGATCTTCATGGACTCCGGTGGATGGAGCATAGACAATAGAGCGAGAGGGTTTCAAGAGATTACTTAACGAGACTGAGGTGTAAGAACTCCATGTTCTTCTTGAAATGATTGAGAGAGATTTAGCAGCCTTGAGGAAATCTTCAGCGGAACGATGATGATAACTTGCCAACAAGGAACAACTCCGGATTGGTTGAAGATGGAGGATGGAATTAACAATGGACTTGCTGATTCCAGAGTTGAAGTAATGTATTTAGCAGAAGGACGTGGTCGAGATATGTGACTTCAAAAAGTCAGAATTCTCACTTTGAGACTTTGCACGCAGGCAGTGCTCACGAAGCTTGAGAGAAAAGACACAGATGATCTTCCATGTCCTTCCATAGATATCGAATAGGCAAGCATATTATCAACATATACCACCATGGATTAACAAGATATTCCCAGAATACCAAGTTCAAGAGGCGGGAGAACAAACAAATGCTCGAAACACTTTCTGAGCTCAACGCTCTTTGAAAGATCAACGTTACGAGTAAGGATTCCTGTTGAAGAAGATGCGCTGACAGAATAGGTTAACTGGTCCTTCGGAAGAAAAAGAGATGTCACCTGGTTCACATTGTCGATCGGATCACCGGTTACAAAGATAAAGAGATCTTGGATAAGAACCGATGATAGCTCATACCTTAAGCAAAGCTATCAGAGACGAAACGATGCAATTCCCTCGTATCCAGGAGAATTGTGCAGATATGGGGTTCAAAAGGATGTGCAGCATGATGGACAGATGATAGACCGCCGTAGTGCTTGGAGAAACTCTGGATTGCCAAAGATGCTTGAATATGCATAGATATGATCGCGGTGTACTCAAAATCACAGGAGATAACCGTCACCATTTGGAGGATAGTGGTGATTGCATTTTCCATATTCCACTCAAGATAAGTGTCATATAGCTATGCCGAGAACCAAATTACAATCACCAGCATCGGATCGACACATGTTATGTAATTAGCCCAAGAGAATTGGAGATGAAATGAAACTCTAGGATTAAGCGCCGGTGACAAAAGAATGAATCAGCATGGACATGCTGATAAAAGGGAGATGGATAATGTTTCACACACGACTGAAAAGGAGTGTGGAAGCATAGATGTATCAAAGAAAATTATTCCGCATTTTTCGGCATTAAAATACCAATAGATGCGCAAAAACACTTATCAGGTAGCGATTAGCAACTGATGGTTTCACAGAATGTGTAGTTGCTAGAAGGAAGGACACCCTTAAGAAGATGGCACCGGTTAACAAGGAGTCAGATAGATCGCGCCGGTATTCAAAAGCCTGTCAGTATGGAATGTACCAACAGTTGATAACCAAAGGCAGATAAATATAACATGTTGGATACAACAGATAGACAAGGAATTACTCACACACACACACACACTTTCTATGGTACTACGGAAACCCAGAACACGTGAATCCTAGTTTGAATTTTAAGAAGAGGATTGAAAACGTTACACTTCCTTACCAGAAAAGGGTGGTGGGTGGGTAAGAAGAAAAATGGAAGCAGTCCTACTCTCGCGTTTTGTTTTTCCCTAGTATACATAGCTACCAAAAATATTTGCTAGACTGACAACGACCATTTGGCTGAGACCCTGAAGGGCGGGATGCCTCTAATACCAATTGTAACTACCTCGGTGAATTACGCTCCTAGTTACAAGCCTGGATGAGCGGAAATGGTTGAAATAGTACGGTGGGGCCCAAATGCCACTCACAGGTAGACCTTTCGGCCGTCCCAACCATTTCCAAACATCGGGACAAGAACGGGCGGTGTAATCGGCAGGCGAAGGGATCAACTACATACACAAATGGGTATGTATGCAAGCCACCATACAACAGTACATCAGAGCCATTCCATCTAAAAGAAATAGAAATATTGCAACGCCATACGGCAAGATCCAAATATCCTAGATAGATATAATAGTTTAGGATATCTCCTCATACATCAAACATCAGAGTATCAGGCGGAAGCGGCAACAAGATCCGAGTATGGATAAGAAGCAAATTGGCATAAGATGCCCCATAATATAAACACATCCCGCCCACAGATCTCACGGATCCCCGTTCCCGGAATCTCTACACCGAATGATCGTTGTCCACATCGTCCGTCTCCTCCACCCAGTACCCATCTTGTGAGTGTACCTGTTCATCTGAATCAAATAATTTATCGTGTGAGACCCTAGGGGTACTCAGCAAGTCTTTATGCCTCTAAAGGGGACATAACCTGGGGTGACGCAATTGCAGCAAAAGATAAACCCTAACAATTCTATAGATACGCGCTAACCATCCGCCTAACCATAGATAGACGGATGTCCGTGAATTAATAACAACAGTTATAACAGTAATATTAACAGATCCATCCTCCTCCTCGCTTACCAACGAGGAAGCGGACGAACAACCCCCCCATCCGTTGGCAGTTTTATTATCCATTCCATGAGTATTGCACTATTTACTAGTCAGTTACTTAGTCAAATTAAAGCGGTACTTTAGTTATATTTGTCTATGATCGAGAAACTGTGCTCCAAGTCGTCCATAACCGCGGACACGGCTTTCAGAAAGTTTTACCCTGCAGGGGTGCACAAATAGCAACACACACTCGATCAACCTCGGAAAAACCAAATCAAAACCCAACGAGGCATTCACGACAAAGCAATCACAAGATTCAGAAATATTTTAGGGGGCCACCCCATTAAGCTACCCGCAACAAAACTGGCTGGCTCCGAGACGGACTCAAGGTTTGCGCCAATGGCTGTAAACGACTGGGAACCCGAAAATGTGACTGGGCTTGTCGATACCGCGAAAACGCTCCGCTTACCTAAACAGTACAAGTGCAGTACCTCGCACAATTTAAATTAAGCAGTAAAGCATGGCATAAGTACAGAATAGTAATAAAACCTCAAACTAGTTTGTGGCCCCAAGAAATAAGAATGAATCAAG
Organism: Avena atlantica; assembly: GCA_910589765.1. Classification (NCBI taxonomy): domain Eukaryota; kingdom Viridiplantae; phylum Streptophyta; class Magnoliopsida; order Poales; family Poaceae; genus Avena; species Avena atlantica. The sequence continues at coordinate 423,295,265 of OU342739.1, forward strand.
CTCTGGCTCAGGGGGGTCCCATAAGCCTCCTGGATGTGGATAGCGCGAATATTCAAGGAACAGGAATCAAGTACTCGGGGTCCTGCGGGACACAAGTGAGCATGAAAAACCAAATAGCAGATATTGCTCACCGGTGCCACTTTCATTAGTTATCCCATACTACTCAGGTTAAGTTGTTTAGGTACCCCGTTATCCATCAGACACTCACATACCCTACACATGCTGTTCTACGACTCGCATGGCTCAAACAACTCCTGTAGTAATGGCTCATGGGATGGAGGAACAAGCTTCGGTGGGGTTTAAAAGTAAAGGTTATGCAATACTTTGGATTCAGATTAATGCAATCGTGACTCAATGATGCAAGAATAAGATAGAGGCAATAGACACTATATGTATGCAAGCATGTGGTAGTGCTTGCCTGGCAGCTCAGTTGAAGCGAGAGAAGGATCTGGGTAGTGCTCCTGGGTTTCTTGATATATCCCCTGCTCAGCGTCTATTCGAAGAAGAACCAAACAAACAAGGGCCAACATAAATAAAGTGCACAAGCATATGAATCAAATGCGACAATCAAACAACCATGCCATGATGAATTATGCACAATTTGCATGGCAATAAAGTAGCATGGCATGGGTGAGGTGTAGAATACAAGAAATAAACATTTTATGGAGTTTTAGTCACCTTTTATACTCAAATAAGTTGCTGTATACTTTATATTTATATGATGCATGCTGCAATTCAGAACATGGAATGCATAAACAGAAAGGTCTCGTCGAGCTAATCATTTTAGACATATCATTTGTCAAATTTGGAGTTATAAAACAAAAGTTATTAAATAATTAAGGCAAAAGGGCATTTTATTGTAATTTTGAACAACTTGAAATTTAAAGTGTTCAAAATATATTTTGGATAGCATAATTGAATTCCTCACATTTTTCTGATCTCAAAACATATATTATTTGTCTAATTTGGAATTGAAAACTAAAAGTTATTTTAAAACAGATTGAATTTGAATTTAAATCAAATTTGAAAAGATTTGAATTAAAACAGATAACAGAAAATACTTTTCTCACCTGGGCAATTCCTACCCGGAGAGACAGACAGTGGGCCCGTGAGCTGGGAGGGGTCACTGGTCGCGCGGTCAACGTGGGGGTGACAAGTGGCGAAGGGGGAGGACGACGGGCTGATGTTCTCAAAAGGGGAGGGGCTTATTTACAAAACCTTCTGGAGGATGCTGTCGAACTGAAGATTGTATCAGCAAAAACAGCTAGCTGATCTTGGTTTTTGGAAGATGATGGCGAGAGATCCGCTAGGAATCTCGCGATTCCTCAAAAAGAAAGATTGTAGAGGGGACTCATGTCTACAAGTTTGAAGTTCGGAGTTTCGTCAAAGGAGGCCTGCAGCCGCCGGAAAACTTAAAGGAACAGAGGGTCTGGGAGGAGCTCGGTTGCTGAGACTGATGACAAACGACAACGCAGACAGACGATGGCGTACTGTGAAAACGAGCGAACTTTGGTTGAGGTTGGCGAGTAAACGGTAGGGAATTTTAAGGTGTCGTAAAAACGAAACTTGGAGAGGAAAACAAGGTCTACAACTTTGGTGTTCGAAGATTCGACAACGGAGGTCTGTAGCGTTTGGCACAGTTAGGGAAACAGAGAAGCGCGCGAGGTGACAGATGACGACGGCCGGCTCTCGCGCGTAGGGCGGCGTTCAACGGGACGACGACGAGGTTCAGGACACAGATCAAGGGAGGGGATGATGGGAAGGTGGAGGGCTCACCAAGAGGGCTCGGGATGCGGTTGCAGCCTGGGAGAAGAAGTATACGGCGAGGCGACGTGGTGACCATGGCGTGGGCGTGCGCGGCGATGGTGCGTTGCAGGAACGGCGAGGTCGCGTGCGTGCTCAGGCCTCCTCCTCCTCGCTCCCTGTACGAGACGTCGACGGCGGCCCAAGCAGTTCTTCCGGCACAATGGCGAGCTCCAGGGCGGTGTGTTTTCTCCCGGGCAGCGAGGTGCTGGGTGATGTTGGCGTGGGCAAATAGCGGTGGTGGTTTTGGCGTGGGGAGGAAGAAGATGGTGGCTGGGCACTACCAGATGGGATCTGGAGTACTGGGGTAGCTGGTTGAGGTAGAGAGGGAAGGGAGGAGCACATGGGGCTTGGTTGCTTTTGCAAAAGGTGAGGAGGGTAGCTCGGGCTAGGTCTTCTCTTTCCCTCTCTTTTCTGTCTTGTAGCCGAGAGAGGGCTGGGGAGGGACCAAGGGAGGTGGTGTGGTGGGCCTGCCTGGTAGGAAGAGAGGGGGAGCCGAGAGAGAGGGGGAGGGGAGGGGTAGCTCGGGTTAGGTAGGGCTAGGGTTAGGAGAGGCTCGGGTTAGCTAGGTTTAGAGAGAGGAGAGGTGGTCTCGGGTTAGGTTAAGGGGCTAGGGTTTAGGAGAGAGGATAAAGAGAGAGGGTGAGATGAGAGAGAGATGAGGTATGGTGCTTAGGGTCTAGAGATAGAAAAGGAGAGAGGGGTTTAGGGTAGGGCTAAAAGCAAGATCAACAAGATCAAACAAAAGGAGGGAGAGAGAGATGTGGATTGTGATGCACATGTCAAGGAGAGAAGGAGCAAGGTGAGGATTGAGAGAGAAAGGTTGGAGCTCAACAAAAGGGAAAACAATCAAAATTCCAAGAAAACCAAGGGAGATCAAATAGTGGTGATGGTTGCATGGCCCATGCAAGTGCATTAAATGCCATGTCTTAATCTTGTGAAAACAAAATAATTATTCATGGCATTTATACATATGCATTCCAAAATATGGGGTAAGGCCAAGCTAAGGATTTACATGAAAGTTCCAATTGGAGTAGATGGAGATGATCATATTTGATTATAATTGGGACTTGCTAGTGTGTATATTCCACTAGATGTTTAATAGTCCCAAAAATATCCCAACATGAGCATAAATCCATGATGATCCATATGAAAGCTAGGAAAAAGGAATACTACTCATAATGCATGCAAAGGTGACTCCACATATCAATAATGTGAAAACAACATGATGCTTATATGAGAGCATGTGGAGATAGAGTTAGATCCATCCCAACCCACATGAGCTAGAGGTAAAACCAAATAAAGTGCAAAGCTCATATTTAGTTGGATGGTGGAATTATAAGGTGGTGGCAGAGAAAGGTGATGGAATTGAATAAAAGATATGCCCCCAACTCAACTTGGGAATTTAAACAATATATCAATAACCAAATACAATATCAAGAGGCAAATACAATTTACAATGCATATGAGAGAAGAACCAAAACAAAAGGGTTTTATATGATGCTCAAATGCAAGGTGGCATGATGACATGAGCATGATATAATTATGATGCAACAATTATATGTAGGACGTAGCATTATATTACTAGACCAAGTAGCATTGCAATTGTTAGACAATTGGGATGCTACAACTCTCCCCCACTAAACAAGAATCTCGCCCCGAGATTCCTAGGAAAAACAAAACAACACAAGGAGAGGCGGTTGTTCGAACGAAGGTGACCCTCACGTTCCCAAGTTGATGAACAACGGAATGGTGCGACCACTACACCTTGCAGAACTTGCTAGACTTGTTGCGAGTCTTGTGTTTTGCTTGAGAAACAACGGGTTAGAAGAGTTGAAGGATTGTCGTGAGACAAGAAGGATAGGATGGGCATAGCTCCGGATTTCCCAAGAATCATGATGAAAGAATATAACCACTTGTGAAAGAAAAGGAGAAGATGATGTATCATGGATAAAGAAAGACACACCATTAAGATTAAAGATGTACCGATACGAGAGAGGATGAAATCTTTGTCCCGCCGGAAGAAAAAGAGCTAGATTGGAGAGGTTTGAACCACTATGACAATAGCATCGTATCTTCTCTCGGATTTGAGAAATGAAGTTCGGAAACAATATTGCCTTCAAACAATAGAGTCCCTTGATAACAACAGAAAGATTTAGTTAGACATCGTCGGATTAGATTCTTGTTGCGCCGGTAAGAACCAAGGATCACGCAATTTAGGTGCGCAGATATAACTTCCAGAGATGGATGTGAAGCCAGATCATGGTGGAATCCCGAGAAGCAAAGAATATGGAGGATCTGGAGTTTATTGTAGAGATACTTATTGCTTTCTTTAGCCTTGAGGCTAACGCAATAGATTTGCGGCTGATGGCATCAACCATAATTGGCTTTACCACAGAAAAAGAATTGATGAAACAAAGAGAGAGATAGCTTCCTTTCATCTTGTTTGGGGATATCGAGCATCGGTAGAAAGACGAGGATAGAAAAGGTTTGCGTTTGTTTCCATCAGATAATTGAGGATTTTGCTCAATGTAGAAAGGGTGAGATCACCAACAAGAGGTTATTGATTACTTTCTTCGAGAGAGCACTCCGGAAAAACAAGGACGGAAGTAAAAGTATCAAGGGATAAAGGCCACTTCTAACTTCCGTGGAATGAGTGAAGTCACATAAATTCACCAATTCAATGTACAAGAGCGAATGATAAGAGTAGTGGTATGGTAGCTACTCCATCCCGCACTCAAAGCATTACTCCGCACATGAATAAGAAAATCATGCAACCCAACTACCGAAACAGACTGAAGGTGTTGGCAAAAACTCATAGAACTCCGTTAGAACAAGGATAGATGCAAACGATTCGCCGGATTCATAGATAGATAAAGATGATGATGTTGTCGTCATGTCGGAAGTACCAAGCCACCGGAAAGATATAAAGGAAGATCACGGAGACAACTGCAAAATTTCACAGATATAGAAAAAGATAGCACCACTTGAACCAAAGGAATACAAGATCTGGAAGATCTTCATGGCCTCCGGTGGATGGAGCATAGACGATAGAGCGAGAGGGTTTCAAGAGATTACTTAACGAGACTGAGGTGTAAGAACTCCATGTTCTTCTTGAAATGATTGAGAGAGATTTAGCATCCTTGAGGAAATCTTCAGCGGAACGACGATGATAACTTGCTAAGAAAGAACAACTCCGGATTGGTTGAAGATGGAGGATGGAATTAACAATGGACTTGCTGATTCCAGAGTTGAAGTAATGTATTTAGCAGAAGGACGTGGTCGAGATATGTGACTTCAAAAAGTCAGAATTCTCACTTTGAGACTTTGCACGCAGGCAGTGCTCACGAAGCTTGAGAGAAAAGACACAGATGATCTTCCATGTCCTTCCATAGATATCGAATAGGCAAGCATATTATCAACATATACCACCATGGATTAACAAGATATTCCCAGAATACCAAGTTCAAGAGGCGGGAGAACAAACAAATGCTCGAAACACTTTCTGAGCTCAACGCTCTTTGAAAGATCAACGTTACGAGTAAGGATTCCTGTTGAAGAAGATGCGCTGACAGAATAGGTTAACTGGTCCTTCGGAAGAAAAAGAGATGTCACCTGGTTCACATTGTCGATCGGATCACCGGTTACAAAGATAAAGTGATCTTGGATAAGAACCGATGATAGCTCATACCTTAAGAAAAGCTATCAGAGACGAAAAGATGCAATTCCCTCGTATCCAGGAGAATTGTGCAGATATGGGGTTCAAAAGGATGTGCAGCATGATGGACAGATGATAGACTGCCGAAGTGCTGGGAGAAACTCTGGATTGCCAAAGATGCTTGAATATGCATAGATATGATCGCGGTGTACTCAAAATCACAGGAGATAACCGTCACCATTTGGAGGATAGTGGTGATTGCATTTTCCATATTCCACTCAAGATAAGTGTCATATAGCTATGACGAGAACCAAATTACAATCACCAGCATCGGATCGACACATGTTATGTAATTAGCCCAAGAGAATTGGAGATGAAATGAAACTCTAGGATTAAGCGCCGGTGACAAAAGAATGAGTCAGCATGGACATGCTGATAAAAGGGAGATGGATAATGTTTCACACACGACAGAAAAGGAGTGTGGAAGCACAGATGTATCAAAGAAAAATTTTTCCGCATTTTTCGGCATTAAAATACCAATAGATGCGCAAAAACACTTATTAGGTAGCGATTAGCAACTGATGGTTTCACAGAATGTGGAGTTGCTAGAAGGAAGGACACCCTTAAGAAGATGGCACCGGTTAACAAGGAGTCAGATAGATCGCGCCGGTATTCAAAAGCCTGTCAGTATGGAATGTACCAACAGTTGATAACCAAAGGCAGATAAAGATAACATGTTGGTACAACAGATAGACAAGGAATTACTCACACAACACACACACACACTATGGTACTACTACGGAAACCCAGAACACGTGAATCCTAGTTTGAATTTTTAAGAAGAGGATTGAAACGTTACACTTCCTTACCAGAAAAGGGTGGTGGGTGGGTAAGAAGAAAAGGGAAGCAGTCCTACTCTCGCGGTTTGTTTTTCCCTAGTATACATAGCTACCAAAAATATTTGCTAGACTGACAACGACCATTTGGCTGAGACCCTGAAGGGCGGGATGGCTCTGATACCAATTGTAACTACCCTCGTGAATTACGCTCCTAGTTACAAGCCTGGATGAGCGGAAATGGTTGAAATAGTATGGTGGGGCCCAAATGCCACTCACAGGTAGACCTTTCGGCCGTCCCAACCATTTCCAAACATCGGACAAGAACGGGCGGCGTAATCGGCAGGCGAAGGGATCAACTACATACACAAATGGGTATGTATGCAAGCCACCATACAAAGTACATCAGAGCCATTCCATCTAAAAGAAATAGAAATATTGCAACACCATACGGCAGATCCAAATATCCTAGATAGATATATAGTTTAGGATATCTCCTCATACATCAAATCAGAGTATCAGAGCGGAAGCGGAAACAAATCCGAGTACGGATAAGAAGCAAATGGCATAAGATGCCCCATAAAATAAACACATCCCGCCCACAGATCTCACGGATCCCCGTTCCCGGAATCTCTACACACGAATGATCGTTGTCCACATCGTCCGTCTCGTCCACCACCCAGTACCCATCTTGTGAGTGTACCTGTTCATCTGAATCAAATAATTTATCGTGTGAGACCCTAGGGGTACTCAGCAAGTCTTTATGTGCCTCTAAAGGGGACACAACCTGGGGTGACGCAATTGCAGCAAAAGATAACCCTAACAATTCTATAGATACGCGCTAACCATCCGCCTAACCATAGATAGACGGATGTCCGTGAATTAATAACAACAGTTATAACAAGTAATATTAACAATAGATCCCTCCTCCTCCTCGCTTACCAACGAGGGAAGCGGACGAAAACCCCCCATCCGTTGGCAGTTTTATTATCCATTCCATGAGTATTGCACTATTTACTAGTCAGTTACTTAGTCAAATTAAAGCGGGTACTTTAGTTATATTTTGTCTATGATCGAGAAAACTGTGCTCCAAGTCGTCCATAACCGCGGACACGGCTTTAGAAAGTTTTACCCTGCAGGGGTGCACAAATAGCAACACACACTCGATCAACCTCGGAAAAACCAAATCAAACCCAACGAGGCATTCACGACAAAGCAATCACAAGATTCAGAAATATTTCAGGGGGCCACCCCATTAAGCTACCCGCAAACAAAACTGGCTGGCTCCGAGACGGACTCAAGGTT